>BMAO01002449.1:0-48008 GCA_019973975.1 Trichonephila clavata
GAATTGTATGCTGTCAATCTCAAAGAGTAACACATGCGGGGAACGATGAGCTGGCACACAACATGCATGTTAAGATTCTTGTTCAGTATCATTTGGCACGAGATTTTGAATATCCAAACTGATTCTGCAAATTGCACTATTGTCTGAAGCTTGTTCTTACATCTCACCGCAGAAACCTTTTCGATATTTTCAGCGGTGTGGGAAGTCTGTGGACATCCAAAACGTTCATCGTCTTGGACACTTTCCCTGCCTTATCAGAAACGTCGATGCAACTCAAAAGCTTGCGTTCGCGATAGTATTTCATAAATCTACGCATTCTTTTTCAAGCGAACCCAAAAACTGATAGTCATTTTCTGCTGCGTCATTTGGTAAAAACCACTTTTAGAATAGGGGAAGAACGCGTAACACAGAAATGTTATCGTACTTGCTCTGCTGCAAGAGATTTTCGCATTATAGGCTCAGTCCGTGAACTTTTGAATCCTGTCTCGTATAGTTATACAACGTTCAGAAATACTCAACGAAGCGGGTGATTAACATATGGTTAATATATACAGTGGTGGCTAAAATTGTGGACATTTTTTAAAATTGTTATGTTTTTTTAAGTTTGTGTGCTTTTAGAAACTTTTACTTTGCACAAAATGCAAAATTTTTATATCATTTTAAAGAGAATTTAGAACTAAATTCAATACAAAAAATAAAATTCTAATATTATCAACGCAAAAAAGTTATGCTGCAATAACTATCGATATACATTAAATATTGATGATAGCAATGAATCAGTGCTTAGTGAGGTAGCCATTATTTTTAATTACAGATTCACATCGATGTTTTATTGAGCTGAAAATAGTTTTAAGCTCTTCATTCGTTTATACATGATGCCAGGAAACAATTATATCTTCAATAAGTTCCTTTTTATTTAATGGGTACCTCATTCGAACAAGAGTTTTCAAATGGTACCACAAGTTTTCGATAGGATTGATGTTAGGACTGTTTCCTGGCCAGAACAACAAATCAATCATCTTAGAATGATACTAGTCTTTATATTACTTTATTGTCTGGCAAGGAGCAGAATCTTGCTGAAAAATAACTAAAGCATTGTTGGTAAATAGATCCCTGATGGAAGGTAGAAGTTTGGGTTTTAGAATGGTGTCAATGTATTTTCTGTCATTCAGAATCCCATCAATGATATGAAGGTCACCGATACTATCTATTGATATGCATGATTAAATAATGAAACTATGAGGGTACTTCACAGTCACCTGGAAGCAGTCAAAATGCAGCATTTCTCTTATTCTACGTCTTACATATTTTAGGCTATAACTACCCAATGAAGATATTTTATCTTCATCTCTCCATATAACTTGTGACCAATAATCATTTTTTCAATTATTATGTTCCATTGCCCACTGTCGTCCTTTGTAGTGCTGTTGTAAATTGAGGCACGGCTTTTTTCGTAGAATTCCACATTTAATCGTACATCTGCTAATCTTCTCCTAATTGTTTTTGTACTGACAGAAACACCAGAATCACTCAGATCATTACTGATGGCTGTCCATGACATTCTTTTATCTTGGAGGCATATTATTTTTTCTTCTCTCATCAACAGATGTTGTGCACTTTTATTTGCCCTTTTCTTGCTTTGTTTTTTTATTAAATTTGTCTCCTGACACCTTAAACAAAACTTCCACTCTCCAAATGTAGTCACCACCTGTCTTGCAATTTTAACATAGGAAATACCACTCTCTCGTTACACATGTGTCCAATCTACCCTTTTATTGGATGTCATTACATATTGACTAAATATCATTGTTGTCCTGGCCAGGAAACAGTCCTGACCTCAGTTTTATTGAAAACTTGTGGCACCGTTTGAAAACTCTTGTCCAAATCAGGTAGCCATAAAATAAAAAAGGAACTACTTGAGGATATAATTATTTCCTGAGATCCTGTAATAACAAAGGAAGAGCTTAAGACTATTTTCAGCTCAATGAAACATCGATGTGAAGCTATAATAAAAAAATAAAGGCTACCCCACTGAGCACACATTGATAACCACTGCTATCATCAGTATCTTGTGTGTATCAATAGTTATTGCAGCATAACTTTATTTGTGTTGCAAATTTTGTCTTCTGTATTGAATTTAGTATTAAATTAACTTTAAAATGATATAAAATAATTTTACATTATGCTTACAAAAACTTTTTATAAGCTTACAAACTTACAAAACGTAACAATTTTAAAAAGTGTCTACAATTTTGCCCACCACTGTATATGTGAAAAGTCAATAAATAAACTTTGAAAAGTAAACAATATTTAAGCCTTAAAAATTAAAAAAAACTGAAGACATATTACATTGTTAATATCTGGTGCATTCTAAACGTAAAATTAAAATGTATCATTTATTTTAGTCATCACATCATCAAGAGATATTAAAACTAAGTGTTAATTGCAGTAAAAGACAGAATAAAACTATTTTGCTCTTTGCCTATTTCAGGAAAGCAAAGCACATATTTGCTTTTAATCAAGCGGAAAAATGAGTCAATTAAAATCTTTCCGCTTCCCCAGACAGCCATTAGTATGAATCGTTTCATTTCACTTCAAACCACAACCAATTAAAAGAATTCGCATTAAAACTCGTCTGGATCCGGTAATAAAATTCTGCAGAAGTCCGGATGTGCTTGTGTGTGGGTACCCATTTTAATCAAATGTAAATTTGTGACTTTGCAAAGTTTTAATTGTCAGTTATCACTGAATCCTACAGAACTTCACTCTACTATTCGAGTAAACTAAGGAAATAAGCGGCCAACAAAACGATTATAGGCTTCCTATGAGAATACAGGATATTAATTATGATTCATCGAAAATTGAAAGCCCTTAATTAGTGCGTAAAGGTTAAGTATTCTCCAGATACTGTCGTGAAGAAGAAAGACTACAAAACATACAAAAGAGAATACATCAATAAAAACAAAAGAGCTTTTCTAATAACAGAATTATTTTCAATTCACTGAGAAAAGGACATTACCATTTTTGGATAAAAATTGTGTGTGTGAATTAGGGTTTAGCTTAAACTAAAAGCCATACATTTAAAATCTTGAAATACATGTGAATTCCTAATATTCAATTAACTTATATAACTTCTGTAAATCTATCACTTTCATTAGTCAAAAGAGGTTCTCATTTTATAGAATTTAAACAATTTTAAAACAGAACTCAGCAAGCAATATTTATTTAACGCAGAATTTTGAATGCAAATGTTTTATTAGACACTTTATAAATGGGGGGGGGGGGTTGCAAACCTTTTATTTTTACATATTCTTTTTAAATTTAAAAAAAAAACAGTTTTATTTACAAACGTATTTAATTTCTTGTATGCGTAACTGACTACATTCGGAATATTGCCTTGGGTGCTCATGGCAAAATTGAATCCTGGTTCAAGTGCGCATCGTCAAGAGCTCAGGTGACTCCCTCTGGGGAGAAAACTGGGCTTTAAAAGGACTTGCGGTAATTGGTATCGCCTATATGGCTCCGTATTAAGAATTAATACCAGCTCCTGGGGAATGTACTAGGTCAGTAAAGGTTAAAATACCAAACTGCAATCTAATTAGAAGAAAAAAAACATTCCGAACTGTGATTTTGAAAAGTAGTATATATATATGATAATTATATTAGTTAAAACAAATTACTTGTATGTATCATTGTGTATTAAGGACTATAAATTACATAGCAATATTTATGATAAAAGAGATGATTTTAATTTTAACATTCTTAAAGTGCCTTACTGGAATTCCAACCTATCTATATCAATATATAGGAATATTATTTTCAATTATATTTATAGTAATAATGTATTAGTTAGCGATAAATTTAATATATATTTAAATCTAAATAACTTTATTAAACATTGTATGGAACATGGGTACCCTTCAAAATTTATAAAAAGTTACCTAACAGTTAAATAAAAAAAAGTTATTAGTTGTACAGTTTATCGATAAATGGCACCTCAAGCTAAGTAAATTAACAATATTATATTTTATTTAAAATTAATTGTATATGTCTGGGCGGTACTTTTATTTTCTATAAATTTTAAAACAAAATATAAAGTTTTTAAATGTGTATATATAGTATTAATGTTATTTTATCAAAACTCAATAATTTTATGCGTTACTGTTATTGTTCATAGCCCGGGAATAGGTTTGTACTCACGTGGTAAGTCTATCTAATAGTTTTAACCTTGATTTTTAAAATATTTTAGTAATTATTACAGGTTATAATATTATCGTTTTACACTAATAGATATTATGGTTTTATTTATAATAATAGTTAAACTCTTCTCTAGAAATTTCTTGCTTTCCCTATGGCCCAGAGTATTGGCAAATTCAGGCGAAGGTTGGCTGGCTGAAAAACATTGTTTAAACCTGCAACCCTGGTTCCTAAGGCCAGGAATTTGCTCTAGTACTTATGTGGCTAAATCTATTTTATCATGACTATAGTTATCTTAGGTATATAACTATTTTTTGTATATTTTTGTGTGTGTGTAGTATATATATATATATATATATATATATATATAACACAATTATAATTAAACAAAAATTCGAAATCATATGAATCCTAGAATATATATATATATATTATATATTTAGGGTTTGGTGAATTCGATTATTCGTATATAAAATTGCTTTAAGATTATTGTTAATGGAAAAAATTTTTGGCAAAAAAGGAAAAAAGAGTGACATGCTTTTGAAACATTCTCCTTTTATAAAAAATGCTTCCATATTATTAATATTTTGCCTATATATAGTTAGGACTTTTCCATAGAAACTGAACTAAATGTTTCAAAAAATTCATATTATTTTTCAGAGTTATAGCCAATTGAAATAATAAACAATGTTTTTTGTTAAGATTTCTCTGCTCCGATGTATTAAAATAGGAAAAACTCCAATTTAAACTATATATCTCACAAATTCTAAATAGTTTCCGTATAGAAGTGTTAACTATATATAGCAAAAATATTGTTATTAAGGAGAAATATTTCATAAAACGAGAATGTTTTGAAAATGTGTCATTATTTCGTAATTATTTACCAAAAAATTGTATTTAAATAATTTTTTTCGTAATAATAAAACAATTTTATATGTATATTCCAGTTCACACACACACGTAAATGATACTAAATATGAAAAAAAATTCATTTATACGGCTTTTCAAAATCCCAGTCAGTCACTTTAAACATGAGATTCATTTACCTTTACAAATTTCTCCTTTTTTGCATTTGACTTATCTTAAAGAATTCTGTGATTGGAATTTAAATAACGTTTTTTTAAACTATTATCAACTGTACACTATAAATAACGAAAAGGCAGGCTTATACTAGCCAAGAGTCACAAGACAATGAACCTGTTCCTTCAGAGTCACTTAAAAACATATTTTTGAAAAATTTGTGGATATTCTTAAATTTGACCTGGCAGCAAAATCATCGGGCAAATCTTGGATTATCTTTCAAGACACTTGGAAAAAATTTTGTCAAAGGCCCCGTAAAAAGACTGTGGCAAAGTTCAGGCTGCAAATAGACCATGATTGCAAGGCACATATCATCTTAATAAAATAGGCATCCTTCCAACTTGTATATGTTAAATTCGTAATTCGATCCTCATGAATTCAGAGAATCTTCTTATATGCCCAGAACTAGATAAAGAGTCTCAAAAAACTGGTTACATAAGCAAACTATACTGGAATGCTAGAACTTTCATGAACTCTTTGTAAAGACTACATGTCTTATGTTCCTTTTCTTATATTGCTTAAATTTTTAACTTTTTCTTTTGTTCCCATATTTATTTGTCCTGATTCTTACTTTGAATGTATATTCTTTTTTTATTATTAGCATTGTCTTTTGTAATATTTGTTTTATATGTTTGGATTAATCCTTCCAATAAAGCCATATGTAATAACAAAAATAGACTAGATTAAAACTAAAACAAATCAGCTAGTAATTTAAGTTTAAAGTTTAACAAATACGCTAGAACTTTTAAAATTTATTCTGCAATCAAGGGTTTTTTTTTAAATCAGTATCTATTTGGAAACCTATTTTAGCAAAACTGGTTTTCCCTGAATTCTACAAGCATTGCATATTAGTTCTGCTGAATTGATGTAAGCTGGTTGAATCTCACTAGCTGTTTTATCCCTTTGTAAATCCATTTCCCTGATTTGGAGACGTGTTTAAATATCAACTTAAGTTTCAAAATAATTAAGATTACTTTCTTTTGTCGCTCTCTGGCTTAAACCAGGATTCTAGAGACTTCTGTTTATAATCAGAACTCTAGAAGCTGATTATAAAAATATTATTAGGCTGATAATAAAAATAGACAAAGAAGAAGAGAAAAATAAAGATCGATTAATAAAAAAAAAAAAAGTGTCTTTTGTTTGATTTTGAGTTCTTACGTAAGAAATGAAGATGTTTTTTCAATGGATTTAATGTTGTAGCAATTTGGAGAAGTGTTTCACTATCTTATTTCGCTATGCTTTGATGCTCTTTTTTTGTAACGATTGTTCTAAAACCTATTCGTTCATCTGAAGTAAGAACAGTCTCAAGAGATATGGTTAAATTAACTGATTAGTTAAAATGCCAAGTAAAGGAAAATACAAGAATACTAACATTTTTAGAGTTTAGTATATATAATTCTATGGCTATAAGTAAATGTACAAGAAAATAAACTAGCTGAAGATTTCAAAATTTAACGTTATACTCGAAAAAAACATCTACATAATAGCAAATGAATTAGAATAAATTCGAATTCATTGCTTTAAGGGTGAACCGATGACAAGTAAGAAAATTGGTCTATGAAATGAAAAGATATCCCAGACCATACTTCTTGACTTTGAGTTTGTATTGAGGGTGATGATGATATTCAAATCATAATGTTATTCTAAATGTTTTGACACACATTTTTGTTGGTCAATAAGGCTCAATTTTATTCAGGATTGAGAAGAAGTCACCTCGAAACGAGACAACTGCTGAAAATATAACTCTTCTTTAATATAATAATCTTCTACCTTCTTCTAATTATCTTCTTGCGAATTTAGAACGATTGCTAAAAAGTTTTTTGATACGCATTTTTGTAAAGAGAATGTAATGAACACTTCTAAATAAAGCTTCGAAACCTGAGTCACCTGGCAATGGTCTTTGCTATTACTGGTGTCCTGGATACGCATTCCGATCTAAATATCGATCAAACATTCGTGAAGTGGTTTATTGCGATCCTTCCTTATTGCGTAATTGAACTTTACCTCTCAAATAGGACCTTTACGAGTCCACGTGTGAGGTATCCGTACGATTAACCAGTTAACTGTGACGCTCTAGTTTGAGAGCGAGCGACTATGCGTGCCATGGAAATCGAGCGATTACAAGTATGCTCGCCAATCACAGAGTAAGTGTCGCTGTTAAGATATAGGACCAAAAAGGTTGTTTTATTTCATAAAATTGCCAATTTTATTGCTAATGCTTATTGTACGGAGGGTCTATGTGCGAGACTATAAAGTAATTTAATTTAGCCACAGGCCGACGGTTCTGCCAACCGAGAGCAAAACTTATGCAAACTTATACTCCGTTTCAACCGATGCATACTGGGACACATGAGTTCATCTTAAATTTTTCATATTTTTATTTATTTATTTACATCAGCCTGGACTCAAAATTTCTAAACATCTTGAAATTTGAGAATACGTTTTGTTTTTCTCAAAAATTACAATTTAAAAATCCAATGGTTACTACTTTTAACTCATAATGAATATGCTCGTCAAGACACAAAATTCAGCAACTTCTCCATGACGAGCCCGCTCATCTATCACAATTAAATGGTTAGTGAACCGAATCAAATACTAATCTAAATTATGCTTCATAAATAAAATTCTTCCTCTTTTGCATGTTATTAGAATGATCATATGGGATTTACAATGATTTTTCCAATCTGAAAAAATTTATCCATTTGCATATTGGATCGAACAGTCTTTAAATACAACTTTTCATTAAAATAGCATAATTCCTTCTTTAAATTTTTAAAGTTCGGATATTTCAAGTTCGATTTTATTATTGAAAATATTCTAACTCATGAGAACATTAAAACGTGGAAGTCATTCTGAATGATACATGCACAAATATATCTAATATCACCTTAACCTATTGCTTCCAATTATAAAATAAAGAGTCGTAAGATTTGAATCAATGCCTCTAAAAATAAATCCCATTTTTTGTTTTATCCTTTGGACCTGTCAGAATCTCATTATACTCAGTCTCCTAATTAAAAATTCATATTTTTAACTGTCTCCTTTTGCTAATTAGTATTACAGTGTAAAAATTATTTTTGTATTAACTTCTTTTCTTGAAATGTTTATTTATTTCACAAGTGACATGCAAACGAAGGCAAATTCATTTAAAATAACATAAGAATACAAAACGCAACTGTTTGTCATTATCTTTTTGAAACATGAGAAAGACATATAAAGAAGAGAATAGCTATGGAAAGATAAACTTTGAAATGAAAGAAGGTATGAAGATTTTGAGTTAAAAATATTTTGTCCTAAAACTAAAAAAGCTCAATTTACCACTGCAATCTGAAGAATTTGATTTCTAGTCATTTTTTTAATTCGGGGAATCAAATGTAATTATTTTTAACTATACTTCATGTTTTCTTAGACATTTTTCAATTGATTCCTGCTCTGTTAGCTCTATACTTCCTTACAATAATTTGCTCACTATACTTTATCCAACATACAGTATACCCACTAAAGTCAACTGCCACCCTCTTAATTTCGGAACAGCTTTTATTACATTCATAAAAGGTATAGTAAACTGGCCATGTGCTAATGAATAAAACCACCTACCTGGTGATAAACTGCGGAATTGACCTTCTTATCTCGGAAACGAAATGAGATGAATGAAAAAAGTAATTTACAAAGCTGTACAGCATCATCGGTTTAGTACGAAAATAAACCTTGTGGACATTAATGTAAAGCCGTGCTTCTCAAAGTTTCAATATTTGCAATCCAATATGCAATCATAATTTTCATCACGCTCCCTCTCCATACAATAACATGACTTTAACTTCTTAAGTGCCACCAGCGTGTATAAACGTCTCGCTTGTCAAAGCTTAAACTGTACCGGACGCATATATACGTCTTTCCGAAGTACAATCTTCTCTGAGAAGATCTTTCCGTAAAATTATTCCAAAGGCTTCCGAATACAATAAAAGGATCTTGACAGTGCTTGCGAAGGATTTACTTATTTCAGAGAACGTTTTGCTTTTATTTTATTCCTTTTCAATCTCCCCAATACATCACACACACGCGCTTACGAGGGAAAATGTGGCATTGGGAAGCGAATCGCGTAACTTTTAGTCAGCAGTTAAGGGATTGATTATAAACCGCACAAATTATCAAGATAAATGTTAATTTTTGAATTTAATTTTATATATGACAAGCCCATGGGGTCAATAGAAATTATTAAACATTTTCTTAACTTACAAGGGGAGGGCACGACTAAGGAAATTCATTTCGGGGCGAGACTTTGTGCAATAGTAGTACTCCTTTGGGGTGATCAACCATCAATGTAATTTCACCGAATGGGTAGGCAATTTGGAAAAAATAGCCTTCGAAATTCATGCTTAGCTTTTATACAATTAAGTTTGAATTTCTTCCAATGGTGCTGCAGCGTGGTCAGTAAAGTAACTGTTTACCATGTGACCGACCTCGGTACAAGTCCCGTGATCGTTTTTTTTTTTGTTTTAATTTTTATAAATCCCTTTAATTATTCTTACTATTAATTAAACTTTTTAAAAAAAACATTAAATACTTTTATGATTATAAAATAATTAAATTAATTATGTATAATAAAAGAGAGAGAGATATTATTTTTATTATATTAATTATAAAATATTTTTTATAAATAATTATTATATGTTTTATGTCTTATAATTATATTTTAATTATATTTATAAAATATACAAATATTTATATATTTTATAATTTATATATTTATTAATAATTATATTTATAAAATAAAAATTTTTATATTACGTTAAATTACATTATTTATATATATTAACTTATTTTATAATTAACATAATAAAAATAATATACATCTTATATTATATATTATTAATTTAATTATTTTATAATCATAAAAATATTTAATGTCTTTTTTAAATAAATTCATTTAATTGTAAAAACAATTAAATGTATTTAAAAATTAAAACAAAAAACCAATCGCGCGACTCGAAACAAGGCCGAATGCGTGGTAAACAGTTACTTTACCAACCACGCTGCTGCGCCATTGGAAACAATTCAAACTTAATTGTATAAAAGCTAAGCAGGAATTTCGAAGGCTATTTTCTCCGAATTGACTGCCCATTCTGAGGAATTACATTGAGGGTTGAACACCCTAAGGGAGTAATACTATTGCACAAAAACTCGTCCCGGAAATGAATTTCCTTAGTCGTGCCCTCCCCTTGTTAGTATTGTTAAATTAATTATAAAATGCATTGTGCAGTACTGATATATTTAGAGGTGTATTATATCAGTGTAGAAAAGTATTTTATTTTTTATTATGTCAGAATATGTTTCGTTTGTTTACGATCGGTAAATTAATAATTTTTTAATAATTTTTTGTTTTCGACTTTTCAATATACTCGCACCCTCATCGTAGAATTATCATGCCCCTCTAGGGGGAGCGCCCCACAGTATGAGAAACCTTGATGTAAAGAATAGAACGATTAAACCTCGCATTTGTTTTTTTGTGATTTCCTATGCTGTTACATGAGAAAAACGATCTGAGAAAGGAAAAAATAGCTCTTTATAACAATATACCTTTATTTGAGGTGTTCAAACGTCACCTCGTCAGCTGTAATGCACATTTGGATTCTCATTTGAATGATACGTTGCACATGTTGGAGCATAAAGTGCGACACGTTGTCACAAGCGTCCGTAATGCGTCCTTCAAGGTTTTACAATCATTGTGGAAAGGTGGCATGCACCTGATGCTTCAGGAATCCCCACAGGAAAAAAACCAGTGAAGTTAGACCAGGTACTGCTTCACTCCAGATATCTTGTGAGCAGGCACGCCGTCATTTTGACCAAATAAATGGGTATGGTGGAGCCGAAATTACTATACGTAAACACCACTTTTATGAATATAGCAGCAGCCGATAAGAAGTTAAGAGGGTGGGAAGAGACTTTAGTGGGCATATTGTACAATACATTTCCAATATTTAAAAGACTTGGTACCCCCCACAAAAATGACCAAACTATCGTTTTTTATTTATATTTAATCTTATTCTTTGTATTATTATCTTTCGTTTGATATAGCACTTTTGTATGTCGGCAAGTTAGAAATTTTATAAAACTTCACTTGCAAAATGTAAATTAACATGTTGGCAATTCAACCACGCCCTTTTTTTAGAAAAAAAAATTGTTTAAATGTTTTGTGTGTGTGTGATAAAAAATATAGTTTAAAAAGAGAAATAATAACTATAAAAAAGTCTAATATGTAAAACAGGATATTATACCAAGGCATTACAATAATATAATTTTTTTTTCCTTTGTGAAAGGTGTGCATGTAAAATTTTTGAACTAATGCATTTTATATTAATAATTTCATAATTTCAGTTCTTATTCCTCATATGTTTTCCATACAAGTATAATACTTCAATATTATGTGAAGAAAAAAACTAAAATATCTGTCATTTTCTAGCATTTTTCTTGAATTTTCTTGTACAAATAATACTCTATAAGAATTGATCATTTATAAAAATGTATGGGGTGAAAAAATAGTTATAATTGCAATTATTTTAAAGAAAAATATATGACCAATCTCTTAAAGTAGTATTTGGTTTATTAAGGCTTATTTTAATTGTTTTTTCAATGATTAGAGCACTTTAGAGTGATTTTTCTCAGTTTGTGTTGTTTGATACATTAGTGCATTCAAAATGCTATTCCACCCACAATTGTTTACCAATCACTTCCATTTTTCCTATGTGTTATGTATAAAGCATGTAACAAAAGTAAGGATCCATTTTGCAGTAAACAAATACATTTTTCTTTTGAAAAAATTAAAATTTAGGGGACATTGGCTTTTTTGTTGAATTTGAGCATGCGTATCAACTCTTTTTATTTTTTTCCCCCAAAACAAATAAGTTACCGTAAAATCGATCCCTTAAGTTGTTTAAAACATCCTTATGAACATTACAAAAAAATTTCAGGTCAAAAAATTAATAATTACAAAAGGAGTAAAATTTTAAATTCTTCCAAATTTTCTCCAAAAATATTTATTTTTTAAATTGTGTGAATTATATATGAAAAATTTCATCTCGTACCATTTTCTTGAATCAAACCATTATATGAAATGCTAAAATATAATTTTTCAATACATAAATTTAAAAAAATTGTTCAAAGTGTACTGAGGGTAAATGGTTTTGCATAGAAAAACTCATTCGTAAAGTCACCGTATGGAAAAGAAAAGAAATTGACTGCTTTATTTGAATTGATATAATCTTGAAAAAGGTAAATGAGGAAAACAGTAATGTGTATGAAAACCACATTTGTCTAATTCAATAAACTTCTAAAAAGCTATTCGATAGAATAAATTTTCCAAAAATACACAGAAGAAAAGAAAGCACCTTTATACTTTCCTCTTGTATGTATATGTATCTATACAAATACATATCTTTCATATGTATTTGTGTAGATGGGGTGTGTTGCCTAATGGTTAGCGTTTTGAGAAAATATTATTTTGAAATTGTTTTACCTTTTCCTACCACAAACAATATTGAAAGATGTTTGCGCTCGTAGAAATTAAACTTTAAGGCTTCTCTTTTATATTTGCTCAAAAAGTATGAAACATTTTAAAAGTGCATTTTTGAAAAATAGAGATTTACAATGCTTCGCATTGAATC
The DNA here is from genome assembly GCA_019973975.1 of Trichonephila clavata. Lineage (NCBI taxonomy): Eukaryota > Metazoa > Arthropoda > Arachnida > Araneae > Nephilidae > Trichonephila > Trichonephila clavata. The sequence continues at coordinate 12,939 of BMAO01002449.1, forward strand.
AAAACAGTTTCACTAACAGAACGTCCATTAAAAATTACCTACTGGCCTTATTTTTCTGTTTAGTTTTCGCCAACGTCCAAGCATTTTTAAATCTAATTACATGAGTTTTTGCAATTTAAAGACATTGAAATTAACCACTTGTAGTCGAAACCATATTTCAAAATGACATTTTCTATCTCATCGTTTTGGAATTTTTCTTCAAAATGTTTCTCCAGATTAAATAATTAATGAAAATCAGTGGGTGCCAAGCCTGAGCTGCATGGTGAACATATAGTGAGATTTATTGTATGATTCGAAGTTTCTGAAAGAATTATTTTGTGAATATCCATCCTTGTTTACATTTTGCATTTATACTCTGTTTCACCTCAAGTTGACAGCATTAGGAAGGGTACGATGGCCGAATCACAGCCGCTGCCGGGTTATTGTAGGAGAAGAGAGTGACTAAACGAATAAATATCACCATATTTGGCGAGTGGGTGAAAAAAATGCTTGTGAAAAATTTTTTCATTAAAATTGTAAAAGCTGGGTTTTTTTTTTTTGTTTTTTTTTGGAAAATAGTATATGCCACTTTTTTACTGGAGATATTTAAGGGCTTACGTTTCAATATTTGTAGAAATATTGATGAATAAACTAGCAAAACTTTTCTCGAACAAAATCTCAATAGTTCTCAACATATGGATAGCCAGTGGTGGATTAAGCGTGTGTCGGACCTGGCGGCCGCCAGGGGCCTCCTGCGCTGGTAGGGGCCCCAAGCTTGATAAGTGCAAAGGCCAGCGACAAACCAACCACGCCACCTTGGAACAAAAAAAAATGAAAAGAAAACAAAGATACAATGAAACCCCCGCTAGAAATTTATCGACATGCAAGAGAAATCCTAATGTAGATAAACTTTTGAAAATATTTTTAACTATACCGATATCGAATAGATAAGGTGAATGATCTTTTTTAGTTTTAAAACATGTTAAAAATAATTTAAGAAGTACTATGGGAGAAAAGAAAAATTTAATAACATGGCCATATTATATACATAATAAAATGTTTTAGACAAAATAGATATGGTAAAAATAATTGATGAATTTGCCAAAGAGAAATCAAACTGTATAGCAAGACTGTAAGCTCTTGTAATGTTTTTAATATTTTTTTTTATATACAGTTAACATTTTTCTTTAGCCGATGAGTTTTATAATAGCACTAGATTTTATTTTGAGAATTTAAAGTAAGCGACTCTTTTCACTATTTTAGTTTTTCGACTCTTAAGCCCATGGGCTCCAAACCTTTTACCGCCAGGGGCCTCCAACTACCTTAATCCGCCTCTGTTGATAGCAATGTTTTTTAAATGAAAAAATGCCGTTAAATTGTAATTCATGCTTTCATTAACTTGATTTTTTAAGTGACTTAGGCCACTTTCAAAATAAACGGCTTATTTTTCTTTAATTTTTATTTATTACATCCGTTTATAAAATACAAATTTCTATCTTGTTTTTTAAGAATTTGTCGCCTTTTCTCGGTTATTACTATTTTAAATCCGTTTGTAATAATTATTCACATTTCATGTATAAATGCCGTTTATGTATGTTAACTTAAGAAAAACAGAAGCACAAATTTCAACATCATCATTTACTTCCTTCAGAACTTTGGTTAATGTAGGAATCTCATTTTTTCGAAAAAAGCCATGAATTTTTCGCCGAATGCTCGCAATGTGAAGTCGTCTTATTTCACCAGCCTATTACGCTTGCCTAAGGCACCGGGTCGTTTTTTACCAGGAGAACTTACAGCACCTAATGCCTTCTGTTCTTTCTTCATACGGAAAACAGATCTTTTCGAAACGCCAATCAGTTCAGAAACCTTTTTCACGATTTCTCTGATGGATTCTTCCGGGTTTTCTTCTCGAAGTCGAGAATTAAACATTCAATATGTTTTTCCGAGCTCCGCTTCGGATAGATTTTCCTCGCTTCGATGGTGTATACAACGAGGTTGGAGACATTTCTATCTCAGACATGTTTAAAATGTCAAAAAAAAAAGCAAGAACAAAGATAGTAGCGTGAGATATCAAAATAGTATGTATGAACGATAACAAAGACGCAAAGCGAATGGCGTTGATTTGGCGGGAATGCTTAGGTAACTCCGCCAAGGATGTAATCTTAAAAACCGGTTTTTAGCCAAGTGAAGTTTCATCAAATTATTGTTTTTCAACTGTATTCGTTCACAGGTATTAAAGACTAAAGGCTTTTAAGGTGTGATTAACTAAAATATATCCTTAAAATCACAATTTCGATAATACACGATACTTTTTGACAATTTTCTATGCATTTGCTTTCATTTAAATTATTCCAAAACAAGTTAGAACTATTTTTCAAGCGGATTGTTACATTTCCTACCCTTCCTAATGCTGCCAACTTAAGGTGAAACAGAGTATAGAAATCATACGATGTAAGCACATTTCGTAGGTTTCCAAATAGGTGCAACCATTATAAACGATCCCTTGCCGATGTACACTAATAAATAATGGTACACAAATACAGATGCTCATTCGCACTTTATGGAAACGATTTTGATAGTTAATTTTTATCAATAAATACCATATTTTTTTTAGAAAATTTGTTTCAATCTGATAACAACGATTCTTGACAATCGTTCTAGCTCGAATTTTTCATGAAAGTAAACTTTTTTTTAGTACTGCCATGCAAAATTGTATCAATTTCTCTTGAACTATTTTCCAAAGTCCATTCAGTGTTCTGGGATGCCGTTCTTCTAAAGCTCTTTTTAATATACCGAAAGCACATTGCAGAAGGGTAGGGTGATTTTATACGTAACCTAAACCTTAGTTCAGGCAAGCACACTCAGCAATATTTTGTTCGTGTAGAAAAAAATTTCCAGGACGCTACGTTTTTCTTTACTTGGTTTTCTCAACTTGCTAGGAAATGCGTGTGTCAGTGTATGTGTGTTTCATCTACTTTAATTAATGAAATTTGAATAAAAAAATCTGATGAAACACATTCAAGTTTTTTTTTTCAAATAAAAATTAAAATCGTCTTACATTTCAAGAAATTTTTCCAATAACACTTTTAATAGCTTGCATTTATAAAATAAAAACACAAAAAAGTCCATTTATGAATTTATTGGATTTGAATTAATTTCTTTACAATCAGAATAGTTGTTGCCCCGGAGTTGAATGCAATCCATCATAAATACTTTTTTTCTAATCGTAGGGTTCAAAATAAAATTATTCTGAAGCACTAAATGTTATTTTCGGGAAACTCATACAAGCGTATTTTTTTTAATTTTAAGGCAAATGTTAAATTATTTTTTTTAATTATTTATTGTGACTATAATATTTTATTTGTGGAAGAGATAATTCAAGCACAAAAAAATTTGTCTAATTATTTTCCCTTTACTTTTAGAAAGAAGTATGAAGAAATTGGACGTTTATATTAATATGTCCCATGGAAAGACACGATTTGTTATATATTAAATCCATGAAACTGAAAAACTTTTGTTTTGTGTGTGTGTACATCAATGCATGTGTTTCATAAGTATTAAATATAAATTTCAAATGGATCACATCCAAACATAGAAAATAATTTTGTAAAAAAAACTGCATCATCTCTAGATCGATAAGTTATTCATAAATTTATCATTCGTTGTGACAAAGATTATCAAAATTATTATTTCTATAATGTAATTCTCTCCTTCTTATGAACCTTCTACGGTCGGTCATTAAGTATCAATATACGTTACAATCCTAAAAATTAACTCTTGCGGTAGTTACAAAATAATTGCTTTAATCTATCAAAATCGATAACCAAAGAAGAATGTAACTCTTTTATGTATACAGTTCCCTCCGTATGGAGGTCTAAGAGTGCAAGAATTCTCCCCGTAATTAATCCTTAAAAATGCCGTCATCCTTCCTGAAACTCATCTGACTAATTTGATGGACAAAGAATGACAAATCCTGGAAGGGAGCACTCCGATTACTGTCCTAACGAGGTGGCTGTCGGGATTAATGGTTGCCACGGTGATAAATGATAAGCGGTATCCTCGCAGTTTCCAGAACGACAGAACAGCTACACTTGGGCATTCGCAAATTAAAAAGTGTCCAAAATATAGCAAATTAAGGATTCATTTAAGAAATATTCGGATGGATGACTCCACAGCTTTATATTTATCTATTTATTTTTTTAGAAATACGTATTTTTGTGCATACAAAAGTTAAAATTAAATACTTCATATAAAACCTAGTGTTCTTTAAAAATATACGCTAATTTTGAACTGATTAGAAAGTAGAATATGCTTCTTTAAAAAAAATGATTGCATCTTCAAGAATGTATGTTCACGCAGAATATACTAAATACTGAAATCAAATATTAGCCCCTTAACTAGCTTGCCTATATCCCGTACGGTATACCGAAAGATGATCCCAACCGGTTTGCCCGTATGCGGTACGGGCAAACCGGTTGCGGATCCAGACCCCTCCCCATTGTCCTTATTTTTGCTTCGATTGAATATAATCCTATGTATATAGTACGTAAAGTTTAATGAAGTACTTGATATTGATAATTTATTTCATTGATTAATGCTAATTATTTATTCAGTAATTTATTTTTTACTGTTTTTTGTTACCAACAATTGACAAAATCAAAAGAATATGCTTAGCGACGTATTGGAGTATCGATCTTCTACCCTCCACATGATGAAAAGTTCTCGTGTGTGCCAATGGAAATGAGTATACTTAATTATAAAAACATTTTTGTGGAGGATAAATAATTCAAATGCAAAAATTTTACTACACTTTGAAAACTATAAAGAACATATAAGTAAGGGGGAAAAAATAAAAAAAATGTTCTAATATTAATATTAAAAAAACTTCAAGCTAAATATTTAAAATAAGTTCAAAATATTTTGTGGGCATTTTTTCCCCATGAAAAGTAAAATTTTAAAAAGAATTTCTTATAAAAATTAGCACATTCATTAAATAAAAGTGGCCTCACATTTTTTTTCCAGTATTTACCCATTAGCGTCACCACAACCAAATTGGCCACCAAGCGAATCGAGCCATGATATCAAAACCAATAAAAGATTCAATTGTGTTTCACATGGAAAAAAACCAAACCAACCTTCCAGTCAGATTTTGTTACAAAATGGCGCGATTCTCGTGGCGCCAATTTGGCTACGATGAAGCTAAGTACCCATTTTTAATAAAAAGTATGCCCTAAGAGTAATTGAATTATACTTCATTTCTATAAAGAAATGGTAATTAAAACACTTATGCATTTGAGTTATTAATATCATCCACACATACAGTAATTTTCTAAACAAATATTTCCTCATATTTTGGTAAATGCGAAGTTTCAAAGTACATTTACAAAAACCATTTAAAAGTTACGGAACTAATTCGCTTGTTCCTTTAATTTGGAAGAGAGTATTTCAGTGCAACAGAAATGTTTAATTAATATCTCTCCTTGATATTAATTTTTAAGCATTAACAAATATTACACTCAAATTGATGCAAAAGATCTTTGAATTTTAAATTAATTAAATTATGGTAATAATTTGATTCTTACTGCATATAATTTAAAAGTATTTAATTTTAGTTCTTCTAAAAGCATTTTGCAATAAGTTTTTCAAAAAAAATAAGATTGATTGGGTATATATCTGGAAAAATATTAATTAATTTTTCTTCCTGTTCTTCAGAGCTTGCAGCTATTTCTTACACTCACTGGTTGGCCAAAGCATTTTAGTAAAATTCGCATTAAAAATACTTAATAATATGCTTAAGTAATATTTAAATTTAATTATATGTTGAAACTTTCTAATTTAATCAAATTATTAATAATCGCATGTAATATTTTTATTTGTGACCAATATTAACTAAAAATTGCAATATTTATATAATTAGTTCTTAACTATAAAAATTAAAATTATATTGAAGCTCCACAAATTTTATAAATTAAGAGTTTAAAAAAACTGCAAAAAGTTACATAAAAAACTGTTTTATATGTCACTCTGTTGATACACTATGCACCATTACATATGGATAAAATTTTCTTAGCTTCTAACATCTGTTCCAATCAACGAACAAAATTTCAATTAAAAAACATTTAACTTTCCCCCAACTCTGATATTTCATCGAGTCTCTCTAAAAATGATATTTTGATAATCCTCTTCTATTAATTTGGCTGTTAAAAGTTAAGCAAAGCATATCATTATCAAGGTTTTCAAGAATACATCACTGAATATTGTCACTTTGATATCATCAGATGCAACATATTTGGTATTTACGTAATATATCATGGATCAATTTCGAAAATCAGAAAATATCGCCATATTAAAAGATTTTGCCATGTTCTATCCTTGGATACAGGAGCAAAATGACTGTGTTGTATATCCTTCAGAAAATTTTTCCATTATTGGCTGTATATCGCGGCATTTGGCGACATCTTTTCCTAATTGCTCAACGGCAATACATAAGAACCGTATATTGTTTTAAATTTGAATTAACCGTTTTATAAAATTTATTTAATTTTTAAATTCTGTTATTTTTCTTACAGTGCATCTTAGAATCAAAATAATTTCATAGAAATTCATTCGTAAATTGTACTAGATCTATATATATATATATTACAGAGTATTGTTCACAAGAAATAAACTCCGCACCCTCTAAGTTGAATTAGATTAATCCTAGATGGGTATTACAGAATGAAAGAATCTAGGAAACCGTTACCAAAAGAAGAAGGAAAGTTTAGCACTTCTAATCCCCTTTAATCAAACGGGGAAAAGAGCCATTTAAAGCTTCCCCATTTACCTCAGGGGTCATTACTGTGAATCGTTTTAACTCTCGGCAAACCACAAGTAATTAGAATAAAACATATTAAAACTAGTCTGTGGACTGACAATATAACCTATCCATGTGATCATGTCTGTTTTAATTAAAATGCTAATAAAATGAACTGGAAAAGTTGTAATAATGGGACAGTCCTGAAGGTAGCAGCTGTTTTCTTCTATTCCTTGGATATCACATTCAAAGGAAATAAAGGTAGACTTTAACCATATATATGTATATATATATATATAATTTCTTATTCTCTTAGTTTTATTTTAACCGTAGTAATTTTTTAATACTTAAATACATTTATAATTCTAAAGTCCCCAAAGTAATGATAGTGTTTATACACACTATTAGTTATTTTATTTCTAAATTTTTTCCATACTTTTGCTAAGTGTTCTACTATTCAGCCATTCCCATACATTGAATTTGCATGTGGGTCCAGAATCTGGCAAAAACTTGTCTATTCTACTCAGATTTAGTGCTGGCTATGTATTTTTGAATGGAATTTTTAGGTAATTTACCTTTTTCTTGTAATGGATTTAGATATTCTATTAATTATTTTCTACAGATTTCGCTCAGTGTAATTAACAGAAAGGGGAAAAGTTGGATGACCAAAAAACATGTTCAGCCCCACTTTTATATAAATTATTTTATTTATAAGAGCTGTCCAAAGTCTGTAATGTTTATAATACTGTAGTATCTATATATTTATATATTTTTTAAATTCTGTTATTTATATAATTTCTAATATATCATTTCTAAAATCGCATGTCTGTTTTATCCAGCAATTTCGGTCTTCTTCAGTTTTGAGGAATGTTGATTATTCATCTCTTTATAGTAGAGATTTTTAAATATATACACGTGTGTGTGTGTGTGTGTGTGATTACAAGTTTTTCAAAAGAGTTGAAATTTATTTTTAATTGAAATTAGTATAAAATCGATTTATTGTCTGACTTTGAAGTCGGTAACCTTCAAAGTAAGTATTAATGTTTCAACAAGATTTTTGAAATACTTAAAGAAAATTATACTACACTCAGTGCCATAACAGCTCATGGTGGCCTAAGACCTAATGTACGCATCTCAGTTTCCATGACATTGGGTGCTGAGATGCAGGAGTATAAGTTCCGGTCAGGTGGTCAATCTGACGCGAAACCCCCCAGTTATTAATTGCAAAGCCTGATTCATACTCATTTATCGACCAATTGAAGGTGTGAAAGGCCGAGTCAATCTTGTCCAGCCCGGGGCTTGAACCCCGGACCTGGAGAGTGGAAATGCGATACGCTGCCACTCGGCCTCGATTGTATTGAAAAATATTCTTATAGCCCTCGTCTCTTGATTTAAGAAGGATAGGACTTGAACTTTTAAACGCAATTTGTATGTTTTATCTTTTAAGCTTCCCCTTGGAAGTTGATTTGCACAAAACCCATTTTTATTGAATATCTATTCAATAAAAAAAACATGCTTAAAATATTTCAAGTCTTAACCTTTAATTGTTCAAAACGGGACTTTTCTTAAGAAACTGCAGTGCTTACATAATTCCCCTCACCCCAAAAATCCTTTTAACAATTGATTTCCACAATTCCGTTCTCAGTGGATATCTACTCAACAAAAGAAGCACATCTGCCAAGTTTTAAGTTTGCAGGGTTCTAATTGCTCAAACACGGGAATTTTTCATCAATAACGCCCCCATCACTCCTCGCATTCTTCTTGGGAGTCAGTTTCCGCAAAACCCGTTTTTAGAAGTAAATGAGTGAGCGAAAAATGAAACACTATTCCTCTATATAGAGAGAGAAAAAGAGGGAAAAGGATTCAATTTGAGTCAAGTAGAAATGTAACTACTACATTAAAAAATTCATATTAGTTAAAGTAAATTTCAATTCAGTTGGGTATGGTTTTCATGAAACCCCCGCAAACTATTCCCTAATTAAAGTAAAATTATTTTAAATATAATTTTTTTTCATATTGCTGATTTAAACAATGACAAAAATTCGAATTTTACATTGGATCAAAGAATTTAATTTTGTTTTCTATATCGTTTGGTCTTAAAATGGAGAAAATATAGTTTTTTGTAATTATTTATTTATTTTATAGCAAACGACTTTTTATTCATATGTAATGATTTTAAAAAGCACCCAATGACGAGCAGTGAAATATATCCAATGTTCCATTTTAATTCAGTATATTTATTTCATAAAGATTTCCTCTTCAATTACTAATTATACATTGCAAAATCTAGAGTTAAGTTTATTTAATTTTTCTTCCCGTTTAAAAATTGTCCTATTTTTGTTTGATAATTACCACATTATTGATACATTTCAAATTTTTTATCTATAAATATAGTGGAAAAAAAATTTCCCCTTAAATTTAAAATTAAAATTTTTTTTAATTAAAAATTAAATGAAAAAACTAACATAAATATCATAAATCTTGTTTTTTCTGTTTATTTCTTTTTAGTTTTAAAAAATTTCGAATCGATTTTATATATATATATATATTATAATAACTCTTCATGTAACGTCTGAAAGAGAATAGCTCTAAAATCTTCTAAGTATTTACGATTTAATACCTTCGATGACATTAAAGCAGCCTTTCTGGGAAATTTGCTACTTTGTCTAATATATTTAATACTTTATCAAAAATTCTCGCCATATTTTAATTTAATAACTCGAGCCTTTCACCTTGTTTTAATTTCATATGGCCCTTTATCATGAACCCGGATATTTCCTTCTTAAAATTTCAAAGAACAATTTAAAAATATTAAGTTTTACGGTAGAAAATGATCAGAATTTTAAAATTTCAAAAGTCACACACCAGATATGTACTTTTTGTTGAGTTAACATTAAGATAGGTTTCTTATGCAGCAAAATATTAATATCCTAAGAATAGTATTCAAAAATACTTCTATGTGCGTATGAAATGTATAAGATATTTCAAATCAATGTAATTAAACTTTCTTTTTCTTTTTTCTGAATACAGTTATCATGAAAAATCTGATAATAATGCATGAAAAATCTGATAATAATAACTATTTTTATTAAAACAATATGAATTGACTGTTTTAATAAAAATAGTTAATTTAAACCAAATATTATATTTAATTCATCATCTTTCTCACCTCCCAGAAGTCTGCATTTTCAATCATTTCATCTTTCTATTTGTGTTATCGCTAACGAAGTAAAAATGCATAGAATAATGTTTAACTGATTTTTTTAATTGTAGTAGATACGAAACATTTGAATCAAATTTTGGGAACATTTTTTATTTAAATGACATAAACTGGTAAGGACTCTCCATAATTACAATATTTATGTAGTCTAAATGTGTAGGTCATTTTATATACATGCAGGAATAACATTTATGTATCCATGAGAAATATAAGCTTTTTCCGTATTTTGGGGGACTTTTGTATGCATTTTTACATATTTTTATTCAAAAAAATGTCGAGGAACACTCCAGATGTCTCCAAGGTATGCATTTATCTTCTTTTTAAACAGCTCACTATATATATATAAAATCCTAGTAATTTCTGATATATTCACGTCAAACATAATCTTTTTCTTTGGAATGTTTATTTATAAAATATGCCAATAACTTAGCTCTCAAAATCTTAAATACTTCCTTCCTGGAGTAATGTATAACTTATAGAATGAAATAAATTAGAATTATTTAAAACAAATCACCTCTCGACCAATGAATAATTTTGAAGGAATCAAACTCTAAATTAGAGCCTACAGTAATGAATAAAGGTTTATGCTCCTTTAATATTAAAGGCATGGTTTTGTTGTTATTTTATTCCACACAACTGATATCTAAATGAAATTCCTTGTTTTCTAATTCAGAGTTTTAATCCAAAAGCGATTAATTGTTCTGATTAATTATCCAAATCATTTACTGGATTAATTAAAAGCAGTTCCTGCCTTTTTGAATCTATCCATTGTCTTTACTTTTTGAGAGAAAAAAACTATGTGGGGGTGGAAGACGTCTACACCATTGTAATCTACTCCTAAACACCCGTTACACGTAAACTTTATTACAAACTTTAGTTTTAGATTCTAACAATGCCTCACTTTTGATGAAAATAAAGTTTTCTTACGCATAACAATTTAGCCGTTTCTCTTATCTATTATATACGATACGTAGAAGAACTGGCCATGTATTAAAGTATTTAGCAATGTATTTATCGTTAAAGTAATGAATGTGGAATTAACCACGCATCTTCAATGCTTCATTTTCAAACAACATCGTTTCCATTAATAACATATGATAAATAGACTGAAAGGAATTTCTTATATTATTTGCTAAGTGTTTATTGTCTGATAATGAAAAATCACAATAAGAATTCTAATCAAATCGTCTCAGTATTCACTGTATTAAATAATCCATTGAGATGAATAACTTTTCATAATATAGCGTACTATTCTTTTTAACTCCTCTGATATTTGAGAATAGCCTTATACCATAATTAATATGTTAATTGCGCGTATTTTTAGGAGTTGAGATTTTATGCATGATTTTATTCTATTCTGTAGATTCTATCCTCTAAGTTAACTTACTTTATTTCCAGGAATGTTTATATAAACATGTGGAATCTGAAGTTAATTGCAGATTTCATATTTTGTGTCTGAAGTCACTCTTTAATGCAACCAAGAGAATGGATATTGGGAATTATTTTACTAGACATAAGAAAGGAAACTTAAACCATCATTATAAGGATTTCACTTGAAAAATATTGATTTGGACAAAAATTAATATTTATCTTCACAAATTTCATGTTTAAATTGTATAAGTAGATTTTTCTGATAAATTATTGTTAGCCACAAATTCGTGACGTGACCACCTGTCATATGAGCTAATTTTAAAAGATGAGATATTGTAGCTCAGATGATGCATCTATTTTATTTGCGTATATCCTTAACTAATAACAGCGAAAGAATAATAACTTATATAATGTTTAAACACAGACAAAAGCGAAAAACGTTAAATTTGATCCTACAAAATAAATTTTGGTTCTCAATTGACTAAGTAATATATATTATATTCCACATTAAAACTTCCTTTGATCATTTATTTTACTACCAAAGAGTTGTCAACTGTATTTTAATATTATTGGTTGTAATTTATGATCAAAAAGAGGAGAGGGAATATCAGATAGTCTCAGTATCAGTTGATACTCAAACTGAGGGGTGCGTTACCCTATGAGGTGTGATAACCCTACGTGGAGGGCACAAGCATATCAAAAATTCGAATATTAAAGATTTTTTAAGAAATTATTATTTAAAAGTAATTTATTTAAAATATATTTTACTTAAAAGTAGCCCATACAAAATTTAATACTTATCCTGATAATTTACGGTGTATAATTAAGGTCCTATTGTCGCTTTACCGTCAAAGTACATTGTTATTACATTCAATACATTGTTATTGCATTGTATGAGGGCGCGATGAAAATTATGATTGAAAATTGGATCACAAATACTGAATGTTTGAGAAGTACTGCTCTACTTATAATGATCTTGCCTGTGCACCTAAAAGTGTGGGAGGATTGGAAGGAAGCTAGCCATATTTCAAGAAACAATCAAATTTATTCACAACATTCACCACAACTCAAATGCAATCGATCAAGTCTAAGAGATGCACCCAATTAATAACAATGCAGACAATTAACGAGGTACGCAAGATATGAGAAGATTTTAATACTAAAAAAATACACTTACTCAAAGCAATAGCTCTGGTTTCTTAGCTATTTAATCTAGATTCAATCTCCAGGGACAATTCGTCACCTTAAGTAATTCAATTATCAAATATTAAATATCCAAGATTCGCATTCAATTTGATAAATCTCTGCTCTGCTAGTAGTCTATACTATATCTCCCTCTCTAACCTGAAAGCCTAGACTATATAGAGTAGTCTTAATTTACATAATCACGTCTTCTTCTTCGAAAAGGAGTTTTATAATGAAGTAATTTTAAAAGACCAGAAATTTCCCAAAAGGACGATTAGTAAAAGCAGCAAGGATAGAACTGTCCCATACTTAATACTGGAACAAAAAATATGTAGATATTGTTTTGAAACTATTCACCCCCCAAAAAAACGGTCAAACTATTCAAACTTTTAAGATAATTGTATAGTGCAAGTGAAGACAAACAACGGCCCCCAAGCCACATGCAACCCGCTAAGAGATTTTTTAGGGCCACCAAGACAGTCGGAAAATTAAATAGATAGAAAATGTTCTTTTATTTGGGTCAACATATACATAAGCAAAGATTTCCTTGCATGAAGATTAACCAGAGTAAATATAGATACAAGTCTTTTGATATAAACTTATCGGCCGTGCTGAAAGTTTCAACAAGCAATTTCCCTTCTGATTTCAAAAAGAATTGTAGAAAAGTGTAATAGGGTACATTTGTCTTCTTAAACTGATTCTACATCTAAATATACTTAATATAAAATTAGCATTATAAATGATTCAAAATTAGCGGTATTATTTAACATATTTATTGATTTTTATGGTACAATTTAAAGCTTTTCTAAGATGCAAAATTAACTAATGGATGCAATCATTTTAAATAAGAGAGAGAGCGCGCGCTCTCTTTCTAGTAACCTACGCTTTCCGAATTTCCCTTAAGCCAAATCAATTGCCTCTCTCCCATCACCGCATAGTCATTGTTTTCGCTTCGAGCCTCAAACTATTTATTCACAATTTAGCTTCCTTCATGGGATTTTTTTGAGTCCAACAATTATTATACTAAATGAAATTGCCGTTATTTGAATTTCTTCTGAATTACTTTTCCCATTCCATACAAAATATTTACATAAAAATATATTTGCAGAAAAAGTGAATACCTTCATGTTAAGCCTTTTCAACATAATCTGAAATGATTTTCTTTAACCCTGCAGTTTTCGCGCAGGGTATGTCATACCCGCCACCTAAATTTTTCAATGCTCCTTTTTTTAAAAAAAATGGATGGTTCCTCGTGTAGCTGATTTTAAGGTCATATTCTTGGAGGGGTCATATAGCCTGAGGGCGAATTCTAAAAATAGATCTTATGATAACGCCTCCGCTGGTATATCATACCCTGCGCGTCCATTTCTGTTACAATTCTGAATACATGAGTTCATTTCAAAATCTTTCTTTCGCTATGGCGCTATATTGTGGTTATGATGAATAGATGCGTCATTTGACAAATTTAAAATCAATATTTAATAGATACAGTACTACATAATTTACGGATGAAGAACGTTTCTTCGCTGATGATGAAGAATATAATAGCAACAATGATTTCTCTACTGGAATTGATTCAGATTTAGAAGAGGAAAACACTGTTGAAAATAATTGCTTTACAGGAGAGACAAGAAACAGTCTGAAATTGCCTAATTTGAAAGCAGATATTTGGTATACATCTTATCCACATTTGCAGAAAATTTTTGAAAAAGAAAATAACTTTTGCTGGAATTATCATTAAAAAAAGCAAAAAATTTAAATTTAAAGAATAGAGAAGTTAACTAATAGGAAAGTTCGACTAAAAAAATTAAAAGTGTAGGAACTAGCAAGCCCCACATCCAGTGCAGATATCGCACCCACCTGCAACAAAGGTCAAAGGGGTTAAAGGAGTATGTAAAAGATGTAATGTTGTTTTTAATTTTAAAAAAAGAAAAGAAAAACTCGTGTGAGTTAAATATGTGATGAAAATGTAGCATTTCCAACTTTTCTTCCTTTTTCAATGAATATACATGGGGAGAGAGAGAAAACTAGTAGTAGGAAATGAAAAGGAAGAAAAATAGGAAATACTACATATTCATCACACTTTTAATTCATAAGTTATAAGTTTCTCTTTTCTTATATATATATACACTGCTGGCCACCGTAAGTGCACCACCCTGAAGGAAGCACGCAAATAACATGAAATTTACAACATGCATTAGCGCAGGTGAGATATGCAAATGATTAGAATTTCAGCGCAGACACACATCACGCACGCCTGTGGCGCCACCTCAAAGCGCTATTTAAGGCTTGGAGATTTCGACGATTTCAAGTTCGGCAATTGTGTTTTTCTTCTGGTTTTTTCAAAAAACGATCATGTATGTCTCGTAGAAAACAGCGATCAGCTTTTGATCAAGTATCCGAGTTCGATAGAGGAAGGAAAGTGGAATACCGATATTGTGGATTATCTTTCATGGAAATCGGTAGTCGTGTTGGACCAAACCAAACAACTGTAATGCGGATATAAGACCGTTGAATGCAGGAGGGTACGATGGACCGACGTGGTCGATCGCATCCACCTCAGTGCACCACTTCACGTGAGGACAGGCAAATTGTGCGCATGGCAGTGACGGATCGCTCAGTCACATCACGAACCATAGCACAGCACATTGATTCTGTAACGCATCCTTCAGTGTCTGCGCGTACCATTCGACGCCGTTTACAGCAGAGTGGTCTGACGCAGAACCACAGAAGTCTCCGCCGCCAATGGTGCGATGAAAGAAGGATGTGGGTGCCAGAATGGAATGAAGTTGTCTTTACTGACGAGTCACGCATCTGTCTGTAACACCACGATGGTCGGATTCGAGTCTGGAGACACCGTGGAGAGAGGATGCTGAACAGCTGCGTTATGCACCGCCACACTGGTCCTGCTCCGGGTATTATGGTATGGGGCGTGGTATTGGATATCACTCTCTCACTCCTCTAGTACGCATTGCGGGTACTTTAAACAGCCAGCGCTACATCTCCGAGGTGTTGGAGCCAGTTGTCCTTTCTTACCTTCAGGGCTTGGCCACAGCCTATTTCAACAGGATAATGCGCGACCACACGTGGCACGCATTGTCCAAAGGTTCTTCGTCAATCACCAGATTGAAATGCTCCCCTGGCCGGCTCGCTCTCCGGATCTTTCGCCGATAGAAAACATGTGGTTCATGGTTGCTCAACGATTGATCCAGATTACACCCCCAGCTGCTACACCATATCAACTTTGGCAACGTTTGGAATCTGCTTGTTCCCCAAGAACACATCCAAAGTCTCTTTGAATCAATGCCGAGGAGTGTGGCAGCGGTGATCTCCAACAATGGCGGCTACTCTGGCAACTGATTCTGGCAGGAACTACACTTCACAGAAGTCTATAAATTTAATCATTTGATACTTGGTCAACATGTTATCTACAAAATAAATTTTGTTGCGCTATCTCTTGTTTTTCTTGGTGTTGCCTTTTAGGTGACCAGCAGTGTATATATATCAAATTCTTAATCGTTAAAAATACTTTTTATTCATCCATTCAAGTTGAAATACATTTTTTTAAAATTGTAGTACACTTGATGTTAATACAGTTTTTTCAAATATTAATTCATTAATTAATTTTTTTTTTTTACGTTTAAAATTATTTTGTATTTCTGATGAAGCTAGATTTATCTCCAACAGATGGCGCCAATAAATTTTTCTAACAAAATAGGAATTGTCTTTAAAAAAAATTTTTTTATATATTACTTGTTTACCTTTATATACAGGTTTTATGGTAAAAACAGAACGTAAACACTCTCGGATATGAGATACCCTGCTCGTGTTATTCAGTTCGCTTTTTTCGCTCTAGCAATGCCGGGTTAATAAATAAACTTGACATAACGCCTAATTTAAATATTTTAATTCAACTTTTTTTTATTTATTCATAAGAAATAATGGGTAAAAAGCACTGATAAAAATTTGACTACTCATATTTAAGTATATCCAAAGAAAAGTTTTATTTAAAAAAAATGAGCCCGCAAGCAAAGTTGATCAGAATCAAAAACAAATAAATGATAAATTTATTCTTTTATAACTTTGTCAATGGCTATTACAAACAATTTCATTTTCATTTTTTAAGCCAATTAAAAATGCTATTAAATTTTATCTGTACTGATAACAAAACTTCCCACTATCTTTGATGTGATATGGCCTATTTTAATGAAAATTCAATACTAAGACTGGCAAACTTTTAATTGGCAGTGAAGTTTAGCACAACAAAATCTTCTTCAAATGAAAGAAAACCCTAAATTTTCCACTACAATTAAGGATATCTCAATATATAATTGGATGTTGGTCATGATTGATTGAAAACTGAAAGTTTTCGAATCGGTGAATCAAAGCGTTAAGCATTTCCTTTATATTCGTTCTCAAATGAGAGACAATTAAAGAGGAATAATAATCGTTAACAATTTTCAAACCTCTTAAGAAAGATGGATCATTAATCTCTTTTAACCGACAGCTGCTATAAAACTTTAAATTAGTAATAGAAGTGATTTTTTTCTTTTTTGTTGAAACGTTTAAGACATATGTAAATTTGTTTTATGTGCTATCCATTATATAAAAGGCTGATAAGAATTGTTACAGTGGTGGTTTCCTAGCATCGTAGGATTACAATCCTCAGAAGGACTTCGCGAAATATTACAAAATTTTAAAGATATTTTTTTCGTTTCAATATTGTAAGATGTAAAACCTAAGGCATCGAGTGGCTTTATAACTCGTTTCAAAGCTTTTAAAGTATTCAATATTGTAGCGAGAACTCAGAACTTAATTGCTGAAAATTTATCATTTTTTTTTTCAATGCGGTAAACTTGTATCATTTTTTTTTCTTCAATTTTAATCCTTGAATTTCAGGCTAACTTCCAAAATTTGTGATTAGTATTTGATCTAAGTTTTAAAACATGAATGTTGATTAGTTTACTTTATTTTTAACCCCTTAACTGCCACCAGCGTATATATCCGTCTTAATTAACCACGCGTTAAGTGCCTCGGAAGTATATATGCGTCTTTCCGAAATACTAGTCTCTTCTTTGCCTTGCTATCAGAAAAACTATTCCGAAGACTTTGGAATACAATAAAAAGGATTTTAACAATGTTTGCAATGGATTTGCTTATTTCAGAGAAAAACTTTCTTATTTATACCTTTTCTTTATCTCCAATACACCGCATACGCTTGCCTATGTGAAAAGCAGTGGCATTGGGGGAGCGAACCACGTAGCATTAAATCGGTAGTTAACGGATTAATTTTCTTGTTAAATTTTTCAATTTAGTGAGCATTAATAACATATATTATATCATTATGATATCACAATCAATATGATATCATAATGATTTATCGAAAATACTTTGAAAAAATTAAATAATTCAAGTAAATTTAGAATTCTTTCTTATAATGCAGTAGTTTAAAATAGGATACAGTCCAGGGCCGTGGGTAGCCTAGTGGTTAGAGCATCGGACTCCAGACTGGAAGGCCAGGATTCACTGCCCGATGTCACCAAATACCCTTCGAGTATACGCGGAGTACGTGTTCGTTAAATCAGTGGGTTCGAAAGTCTTGTGGGTGGTCGCAGCAGCAACTGCGAGGGCAGGGGACTGGAGAACGTTTCACTTCCATGCCTAAGTTGTGGAGGTGGAAATAGATGGTGTCGCCATCTATCGTGAAAGCACCGAGCCAAATTGTGCTGTCATCTACGTGGTGCTTAAAGCTAAAAGCTAACGATAGATGTACCCCTTGCCATGATGAATTTCGTGGGCCTCTATCTGACACCATCAGACAGGTGGCATTATAAACAACAACAACGCCTACGCTTACATAGAACAACTCATTTAAATAAATCCCGCCTTCTTCTTCGAGGGAACGTTTTCAACAGAACTTACAGCTAAAAAGAATAATTTTACCTAAGAGGATTGATGGAACATCTACGGATAGACCTGTTACAAAATGATATCGATTCTCCTTCTAATGTTTTTAATCAAGATAATTATATAATTAATTCTAGATATTGCTATTATTTTTATTTTAAATATAAGTTTCATACTTCTAAATTCCTTTATATGAAATCAATTATTTTATTGCATGTATTAATAAATGGAAAATTATGCGTTATATGTATATATGTATAAAAATTTAAACATTTTTCTTAATTATTAATTGTTAAACTATTTATTTTTGTATTGATCATACATTATGTAATTATAAGTAATTATTTAATATAGTTATATTATCATGCTTATATTTATACATAACCTTCCTTGCACATACATCTGAATCTTTATTAATGCTCTATATTCGACATGCTCTGAATTATTACATGAAAACTAATTTTTTATAACAATTTAGCTATGAGTGAGCATATTTAATAATGTTTTCAGAATCTCGATTTATCATAATTGCTAAAGCTAATTTGTAAATGTGTTCGAATTATTGCTCATATATATAAAAATAAAATGTAAAATCTTTTAAAGACAAAAAAAAATGAAGTAATAACTTTAAATTTATCTAGCTCTCTAATCTAGAACACAAAGCGATGTAGACTTATGTAAGTTAGGAATGGGGGTTGCCAATTCAGGTGCCATTCTTGGCAACCGACTGTAGTCATCAACCTTGCGTTGCTGTATAATCAAGCGCTAATAGACAGTCAATCAATCTGTCGACTTATTTACTAAATGCTGTTTTCAACGTTAACTGGGCAGGACTATGAAATCCAAAGTTATGAAACCAAGATCAAGAAATTGCAAGCCATCGGTTAGACTTTATTTACCACTATTTTTTTGAACTCGTGTTACGGATTGAATCATTGTGGTCAAAATAAACTCCGTGACCTCGAAAAATTTGCTTACCATTTAAACTTGGTACTACTACAAACATATATCATTACTTCAACTTTTCCTCTTTTTTCTAGATTCCAATTTTCTAAAAAATATAATCAAGTAATGAATGAAATTTTCTTACTTTTATCCATCGTAAGCGCTGAAATATATCTAAAATTAAAAAACTGCTTGTAAACATACAAAACATTACTTACCGCGTGCAATCGCAGTTAAATCAAACCCGACTTTCAGCCCGGTCAAAATTTCCTAACCTTAATGGAGATTAGAAATAAACCTGCGACTATGAAATGTACTATTGGCAAAAAAACAGCTTTTATCTATTTACTACCGGTGCAGTTAACAGTGAATACGGCTTTAGCCGGCTAACTGAACCGAGCTATGAAACCTGGAATTGGGATAATAGCCTTTGTCACTCCATATTCCACGAATATAATAACTGTAACTGTAAACTGGAGTTAAGTAACAGATGGTTAAATGTATGAAAACAAAAACAGTGAGTTTGCAACCGTATTGGTCAAAATAGACCCCCGTGATTCCTCTTATTGCGCAAAAGCGGTTAAATCTAACCAGGTGAATATAATGGCAAAACACGAAAAAATAGACAGTTTTGAGCATTATATATTGGGAAAGGAGATATTCCAAAATATCCAAGGTACTTTGGTAAAAAATATATATATATTCTTCTCATATAACCGTAGAAGTAAAATTTCTAAAATAAATTTCATAAGTTTCTAGATGCGTATGTATTGTCCTTTCTATTCAATTAATAATAAACTAAACGCAGTGGCGCTACAGCCCATGCGGACCATGACCTATTGTGTCCATCTTGGTATTCGTGACCTTGGGCGCTGAGGTTGTAACGGGTCTATTCGCGTACCTTTTACTAATCCTCTTGGTAAATTCTATTAATTTAAATATTGTTCAATAGAAAACTTTATCCCGCAGAAGAAGATGTGGTCTATGTAAATTATGTCGTATATTTAAGCATTAAATTTTAGGTTCGAAGAGAAAGAGAGGTTAGGAGTTAGATGATAGTGTTTGGGATCAAAACGTAGCGTAATTGAAAGCTAGACGAGAGTGACTCGTCGATTAATTCATTATTATATAAAATTGATAACTGACAGTCCAGTCAGTAAGATATTAAAATTAGATTCAAATCGACTAGAAGTTGAGTTTTGAGATAGGAATTACGATTATTTCCAAACGTGACTCTGTTTATAATTAAATATTGAACCTAGCCTAGTGGGTAGCCTAGTAGTTAGAGCATCGGACTCCAGACCGAAAGGCCTGGGTTCGATGCCACCAAATGCCAGCCGAGTACAAACGGAGAACGTGCTTGTTAAATCAGGGGATCCGAATGGTGTCGCCATCTATCGTGTTGTACTGAGCAAAATCGCACTGTCACCTTCATGGGGACTCAAAAGCTTTAAGCTAAAGACAGGCGTAAAATTCTAGTCCAGAGCCGCGATGAATTGCATGGACCTTGATCTGATGTTACTGTCGATCAGGTGGAATAAGCAACAACAACAACAAATATTGAACATCTTTTAACCTTCCTCGCTTTGGCTCCGATACTTTATATATGTGCATTTCCTTCCCTGGGTTTGTGAGACTTATAAAAAGATGAATAAATTATAATTGTTTTGATTATGGTTGGTGTTCATTCTGACTCCCAATCATTAAGAGATTTCAGGGGAAATCCCTTACAAGGTGCATTAGCAGATGTTCCGGTCCGATGAATCATCTGACGCGAAACCCCAAGTGTTTAATTCCCAAGCAAACTTAGTCCTTTTTTATCGAACCACTAAAGGGATAAAAGGCTGAGTCGACCTTGCCCAGCTCGGGATTTCAACCCCGGACTTGTGGTGCGGAAGCGCGATATGCTACTACTGAGCCACTGGGCTTCCTAATAACAGAAATATTTAAAATAATATTTTTAAAGAAGCGAATTATCATAATAAAAATATGAACACGACAAGATCAAAGAAGAAAGAGTCTTCTTTAAATAATTTAGATTGATTATTTTGATTTTTCTTTAACTGTACCTTGGAAATTAAAATACTCTTCAAAGATAAACTGGATTTTACTCATTTCTTGCCCTCAAAAAAACATCAAAATATTTTAATTAAAGTTTTGACTTGGATAGACCGATCTAGAAGTTTCTGACAGACACTGTCTTGTTCAATCTCCTGAAATAAATGAACCTAACACAGCTTAAAAATATTTTAAATAACAAAACTTCTTAAAACCGGGTAAACTAATCAATTTTAGCAACCAAGAAAGGATTAATGACGTCTTCAATTAATTTAATCATAAATTCAAAGGAATCATTTATTGATTTCCTTTTAAAAATGGCAGACAAATATCGGTCTTAATAAAGTTTCAAGTCTTGTTAACCGCATCTGAGTAGTTATTGAAGGATTTTTTTTTAATATGGCATTTTATATTTACTGTGTTATTAGGAGAGAAAGGTCAGATTAGGAATTCTTATTTTTTATGCTTCCTAGTTTTTATTAAATTAATTTTTTTAATTAATTA
Source organism: Trichonephila clavata (assembly GCA_019973975.1). Lineage (NCBI taxonomy): Eukaryota > Metazoa > Arthropoda > Arachnida > Araneae > Nephilidae > Trichonephila > Trichonephila clavata. Next base: position 34,901 of record BMAO01002449.1, read on the forward strand.
ACTGAAAAATTTTGGTTTACTTAACTCGATATGGACTAAAAGGATGCCAATGAATCTTTTTATGAAGAATTGCGAAATTCTTTAAGGATTTTTAAAGAGTGTATAGATATACAGAAATAATATGATTTTTATGATGATTATTCATTGTCCTTTAATTTCTTCTGATTAATCATTTTAAAGCATTTGATTAAAAAAGTAGTAGAGTAAGCATGATTAATCAAAATCTGATAAAAATAAATAAGTCTTAATGTGTTTAATAATTTTAAAATATATAAATTATATTGCCCATAAGTTTGTTTGTGTGTGTGTGTGTGTGTGTGTGTGTGTGTGTGTGTGTGTGTGTGTGTGTGTGTGTGTGTGTGTGTGTGTGTGTGTGTGTGTGTGTGTGTGTGTGTGTGTGTGTGTGTGTGCTAATAATTTTTAAAAATATAATGTTCTATTATTTTATGACATTTTTGCTAGTTTATTAAACTCACTTTGCTCGTACAACCATTAATTGGCAAAGAGTTGAACAATTGTTGTCCCAACACTTACTTAATTCTTATAAATCATCTCTAAAACTGAAAATAAATATAATTATTTTGATTTTTAATATTAATTGTATATGTGTTTTTAAAAAGGTCTACTAAAGCAAATTAAGTGTACAGCTATATTTTTTACAATAACCTGTGATAGTTTTTGACAATATTAATATATAATATTTAAGCAAACACACAATAAGAAGCGATGTCATATTCTCTTATAAAGATTAAATATCCTCGACATAGTTTAAATCCATATAATGGCCTTAATCCTCTTTTTTATTTCTTACTACTCGTCTAGAATAAACAAATTTAAGTTTGGGAATATAAAAATGTTGGTTTATAATCTCTAGGTTAATATTTTATGCATTAGATATTAATTACTCCAAACTTTCCAAGACTCAATCTAATCTTCTTTTCAATCATATTGAGTACATTTTAAGCAAACTTTATAAATTCTCCAATTATTAATATATACTTAGATTGTCAAGTACTTAATGATATACGCGAACGTGTGTGTGTGTACGCGAACGTGTGTGTGTCTACTCGCGCGCGTGTGTGTGTCTACGCGCGTGTGTGTGTGCGAGCGGGAAAATGCAAAGAAATTATTCTAAAAAGAATGCTTAAACTCTCTCGCTCTCTTGAGTACTTTTATTTCAAAATAAAAGCAAGTTCATTTACAAATTAACATTGAGAATTAAAAAAGTTCTATACTTCTTTTTTTTAGTGAATCATGTTTGTCTGATTGCTCAGAAATACAAATATTCTTCAGAAACAAAATGGCTCATTTAATCAAATCGAATAATTTGTAATGAGTTTTGATTGTTTTAATCTAAGACTCTGAGGCTCATGAATGTCATCTTATATTAAACTATTTTTTAACAATTTCTAATACATGCAATTTTTAGAACTGAACCATAAAGAAAAATTCAAGCTGCAACCGGAAAATAGTTTGAAACTAGTTAAAGGGGGAAAAAAGTATTGTTAAAAAAATTGTCAAAAAACCGTTTTAAACTCTCTACGTTTAATATTTCATATCAGAGGAAGTAATTTCAAATTCATAAATATAACATTAATCAAAAAAACTTTACAAAAAAGTATTTTTTTTCTAGATAAGTTAACAATATTTAATTACCGATGGTTTAAATATATATATATATATATAGGATTTCTAATAAGTACCATAACTCCTATAAATTGAGAATTCTGTTTTAATGAATTTTGTATACATTTTTATACCCGATTAAATTTCCAATAACATTTTCTTATGTGAGAGATTTTGTTTTTTTAAAAAACAAGTATTGAATTTTTATCCAGAAAACGATTAAAAATAAGTTTACCAACCTTTTTGTATGAACTTAAGTAAGAAAGATTTCTATAACAAGAACTATTTTTTAATCTGGAAAAAAAAATTAATCAACTTAATAAGAAAGATTTCTATAACAAGAACTATTTTTTTAATCTGGAAAAAATTTTAAATTAGATTCTTTTTCAATAAGTTGTACGTTATTAAAAAGATTTATTAGAACTTACTTCAAAAAAAAAAATATCTTAAGAAATTTTGAAAAGAATCTAGCATAATAAATAAAAACAGTTGATAAAATATGGTGCAAGCCCTAATATAATATTAAACCATGCTATCTAATGCATTAATTGAAAAACATTTTAATATGAGGAATTTTAGTGGTTAATTTTGTAATTAGACAAAAAAATTTCTTTTGAAAGTTAATTTACAACATTTTTTTTCTTTAGATGCGATAATATAATGTATTGTGCAAGATATATATAATATATTACCTATAATATATATTTCTCCGATAAAATACGAAAAAGCCTTTAAAGGTTTTCAAATTTGTGCACTTACACTCATGGTCAAAAAAAATTAGCGCACCCAGAAATAATTGAGGGATCGTAACGAAACTTGGCATGAAGGTACATGTCGAGGAGATATGCAAATGATTAGAAATGCAGCGTGATTGCGCATTACGTATAGCTGGTAAAGAGCGTTTAGCGTCATTCCCGAGGAGCATAAAACAGATAACCAAAGCTTGTTTGTGTGTGTATAATTGTTTACAAAGGAAAGGCTGAGTAGACATGCCATTACGCCGTTTTCGAAGACAATATGAGCAGCTGTCGCAGTTTTAGAGGGGGAGAATTATATGCATGATGGAATCTGTGTGGTCAGCTAGGCGAGTAGCTCGTCAATTAGGCCTCTCTGATTGTGTTGTGAGGAGGTGTTGGGACCAGTGGATACGAGTTATGTCATTTACACAAAGACCAGGCTCAGGAAGCCCTCGACGGACCAGTCGTCAAAAAGACTGCCACACCGTAAGAAATGCACGTGTACCGCCAACTGCTTCATCGGCAGCCATCCAGGCACAGGTAGCACTTTCACTGGGGCCCCTGTGTCTTCTCGAACCATGCGAAGGCGTCTGGCTGAAGAACATTTGGGATCATGGCGACCATTACGTGTGCTGCCCTTGACGCCCACCCAACGACGCCACCATTTGGAGTGGTGCCACACACCAGGAAACTGGACTGCAGCGGAATGGAACTAGGTTGTCTTTAGCGACGAATCCAAATTCAATCTCAGCAGTGATGACAATCGTGTTCGTGTGTTGAGACCCCGTGGTGAAAGCCTCATTCCTGCCTTTGCTTTAAAGTGACACACCGCTCCCACAGCTGATGTGATGGTATGGGGTGTCATTGCCTACATTACTCGGTCACCCTTAGTATTGATCCGTGGCAACATGACAGCCAAGCGGAATGTCCATGACATCCTGCAACCACATGTGTTGCCACTCATGCAACGGCTCCCAGAAGCCATTTTTCAATAAGACAGTGTTCGGCCTCACATGGCAAGGGTGTCACAAGACTTTCTAAACGGTTACTACTCTTCCTTGGCCTGCCCGATCCCCAGATTTGTCTCCAATCAAGCATATCTGGGATCATTTGGGATTTCGAGTGGGCATCCCACGAGTTTGAGCGAACTAGAGGCCAGGTTACAGCAAATATGGAAAGAAATGTCTCAAGATATCATACAGAACTTTTATGCCTCAATGCCCGATCGTATCGCATCGTGCATGCACGGTAGAGGGGGTTCAACAGAGTATTAAATCCTCTGTTCTCTTGCCATTTTCTCTGAAATAAAAGATCGTTTTCTTTGATTTTCTAATCATTTACTTCTATCAAAGTATTCATTACGTATGTAAAATTTCATTTCATTTTGACAACTCCTTCTTGGTGCGCTATTTTTTTTTTTTGTTTATGAATGTATATTAATGCATTTTAACGAAAAAAAGTTAATGAAGTGTTTTTATTTAGAATTTTATTTATGTTTATATAAGAGACAATAATGTTCAGTGGTAGCTTAGAGGTCATGGGTACGGACTCATGGCAGGCGTATCATGCGTTTGAGCCTAGTCGCCAAAATCCCGAAGTGTGTTAAAACTGTCGTGGCTTGAACTTCCTCCAATTGGTGTGGTGTGGAAGTTAGGAGAGGGGTGTCAACTCAGGTGTTGTCCACGTCACTTGACCATGGTTCAAAGTCACGAGGTCCATCACCCATAACACTCGTGCAGCTGTACAGTGCGACGTTAATATCACTCCTTCTCAAAATATTATTATAGCAAAAAAATTTAATTTCATTCTTAAAGGAAGTGTTAGTTCAAAATTTTTATAAATTATCTTGAAATATTTAAACTTAGATAAAAATCCTATAAAATTAAATTGTTTCTTGCTAGTCTTCTGAATAATACTTAATATCATTTCTTTTTATTGTTATCTTCTTAATGAGTATACATTCTTATTCCGAAACATCTTATGTAGATATGCAAAGAATGGAAGTAAATTGCTTTCTCTAGGTTTATATATACCTTAATGACCTTCTTAGATGCAGCTAATTAATAACATTAACGTGTTCTAAGAATAATATGTCACTATAGTGAAAATATGTCCAAACATTACTTAAGCTTATACGGATGTAAGTTAAAATATGAGAAATCGCACGTTTTAAATTGATGATTAATATTCTAATTTCAAGAGTTCTTAATCGAAGCAACTTGTTTTTCATTCTATTGATAATTACAATAACTTATTTTTTATGTCAAATTGAGGTACACATTTGCTATGCATATTAATTTGTTGAGACTGTAGATTACTTTTCGAACGGGGTTCTCTGTCTAAACCCCGAACGCGCCCTAGATTATTTCACGCGACACACGATACTGCAGGATCTGCAGTAGTCATCAAAAAAATAAGGAGGATTAAGTGAGCAACTTCCGATGGTCAAAAAGACTAGCCCCTTGAAAAAGGTCCAAGGGCTAAAGTCTGTCTTTGCTATTTTACATGCAGGCCTTGGCTGAACAGAATGGAATGCCTTGGGGGAACCTTCCGGGAGATTACTCTTCCAAAGTACACCAGTTCTGTCAAGGTACATCCCCCCCGCCGGCCAGGACTTGAGGTGGGGACTTGTAATTTAATGTAAGATATGAAATAAATTTAATATAGCGTATTCCACCTGCGCACTAAAGGTACACAGGAGCATCCCCTGACTCTTTGCTGGAAATCAAATGTGACCATGGCTGTGAAATGTGAGGTGTGGCAGTCGGTCTAGCCGGTTTGTGCGATTGTAAATCATGCACATTTATTTGTTTCGGGTTATTGTTTGTACGAGTATTCGTCAACATATGCTATGTACTGTCTATTTTTAAGTGTCATATGTGGGGCCTACTATTGCGTAGGGGTCCAGGGCTTCAAGGAGTCTTAAGACGTCTCTGTATTTGTTGTACTTCTCCAGCTAAGATTTTTAAATTGATTAAGGCATCAGTTAAAGAAAGAAATATTTAATTTTTAGAGTCAAAGTATGGTTGCTTAATTCTTGAGTTATTTACCTGATTATATAAAAATGAAAAATTGGCTCACGAAACAAAATTTTTCTTATGTCGTATCAATACTGTTCTAATAAAAACCGTTAACAAATGGAAATTATGTCAATTAGTTTTCCCGCTAACATGTTGATCCCTAACATAGCGAATTCCTTAACAAATAGGTTTTAATTAACTCTGTGTATTGCTTTTGAATGAATGTAGAGTGTCGGAAAAAAATAGCTGTTCAAAACGCATACCATTAAAAAGAGCACTATGCTCACTTAAAGAATAAGCATTACATTTTTTATACAATTTAATATTATTGCATGTAATATTTTAACTTTTAAATTATATTTCTCATTTCGCCTTAAATTTTCTGTCTCACTGAACAAGCTCCACCCATAGTTTCCTGTACTACTTTCACACACCCTCTGAGAAGCCAATGAGAATCCTTTTCCTCACTCACTGTCAACCAATCACGGATCAGTCTCTCAGTTCTCTCTCTCCCTCTCCAAAGCAAAAAACTTTTAATTTTCGCATACCAACTTTCAGGCACGCCCCCTCCCCCCGGATCTAATAACCTCAGCCAATAGTCTTGAAGCCACTCGCAGCCTATTAAACATCTTCTTCGTCGTTTTCACGTCATAAGACTCAGGTATGGGATTGAGGTACAAAGGTTGATGCGTGTCATGCCACTCCAGGTTCAAAAGTTTCAGTTTTCGAGATGTGGTAGTTTGAAGAGGTCATCTCGTTAGTTGACCATATTCCACCACCAATAACCCATATTTTGCCTCTCAATATGACGTCAATGCCGCCCATCCGGTATAGTGGTCAGTGAAGCTGACTGCGGTGCCGTAGGGACTGGGTTCGAATCCCGGAGAAGGCATGGATGTATGTGTTGTAATCCTTTCTTCTGTCTGTGTTGTATGCCCTCGTGTTATACATTGCGTGGTGCACGGGGTTTATAAATGTTAAAAAAAATATGACGTCAATGCATAATTCCACAATATACATCGTTTCTAATTGTAAGACTTTAGCAGAAAGTAACAAAAATATTTGAGGTCGTTACCTTCATTAAATTTTGCTTCAAAAATTCAACTTTAATTACAAACTATCGTGCCATAAAATAATAAAAATGTTGGTGTAATAATTAGTTTAAAGAAAAAATTCTGAATAACTAAAAATTAAATTTTTTTTCTGGATGCTCAAAAAAAAAATTTTTTCTTTAAAGTGTGTGAAGAGTTATTGTACCATTTAAACATTAAATCCTTATTCATTTTAAATGTAGCCATTAAAAAAAATATGTGTTACAACATAACTCTTAAAAAAAGCAGTATTTTAAAACATTGTACTCTTCAAACTTTTTTTTAAAAAATTAAGACTCGAAGATGACTGTTGTGCATGAAAGATAAGTTATAAGTCCTCTCCACTTTAAATATCATTATTTAAGTTAAACATTATGGTTGCCACGAGAGAAGATCAATAAATCCAGTTATGTATTGTGTTTGCCACGCTTTGGCAGACTAATTGTTGATTGGTTCCTCATTATGTATAATTCAAATTTGGTCTCTAATTAGTTTCAACTCGACGGGGCACTGCAGTATGGGTCAAGTTGAATTTAACGAAAATGAAAGCAGAGAGTAAACTCTCTGAAAATATGACTTTGTGGATTCTAAATCCAAGTTCATAGATATACAGTAAAATACGTTTAACGTTAAAACTCTTAAGACGAAATATCGGTTAACACCAAATAATACAACGGTGCCGACAAACTACTATACTGTTCGAATTAATTGGAATAAACGGGGAAAAAACGATTTTTTCTAAAACCTTAGCTTTTAATCATTACATACCTTAGGTAGACTGAAAAATCTCTATATTAGTACGAAGTATGTCCTCTTCTAGAAGAAAGGACCTATTGAACACGTTCTAACATTAACTCCACCAGTGAAGCACACATGTTCTTGTGTAGTTCCATAGAGGAACTACACTTCTTTATCATGTGTTCCGTTGTCGTGCAATTCATTTTAGCTAAAAGATTCTCCGGAAAAAACCATAAGTTCTCTATAGGATTAAGGTCTGGTGAACTACCAGGTCAAATAAGCACTTGTATTTTATTTTCCAGCATAAAAATCTGGACTGGTATCGAATTATAACAAGGAGTCATGTAATATGTAAATGTTCCGTCAAAAGTTATCATGAACTGAACAATACTACTACATAATACAAGGGTTGGGGCATAAGTCATGGCAACTATTTTGTTTGTAGATGGGAGAACGGATCACAAACGTGTATGAGTCGTGTGGAAGTTTTGCAAGCATAGTGTGTATGCTGAACAACAGAGGGCTCTGTGATAGCTGGTAGTAGTACAGAGAGGGCTGTAAAATCAGTCAGTTGGTGAGTGTCGTCGTGTGAGATGGAAGTAACCCGTGTTGAGCAGCGCGCTTAAATCAAAATAGCCTTTCTGCGAGGGAGAAATGAGATAGAATGACACAGTGAATTTGTGGAAGCCTTTGGGAATAATGTCCTATCATACCATACAGTATCACGGTGGGTAAGAAAGTTTCAGCAAGGACATGCGTCAACCAATGATGAACAACGTTCGGGACGACCGCTCAGTGTGCGGACCGACTTGGCAAGTGCCGTCATCGAGCAGCTCATGGGTGAAGACAGACGATCGAGACAACAAACAAAGACAGATCGAGAAACGCACAACACATGCATCGTCATGTCAACATTATGTGTACTGTGTTGTCATTCTTTTGCACCGTGAAGGCCATATTACTATGTATACTGCGGTAATAAATTAGTGTGTTACGATATTTCAGTGCTATTCATTGTCCACACATGTAGTTAACACCTTGTCCTTTAGTCTGTATGTATCACATTTTCCAACCGGACTGGAATCTTCAAGGGGAAAAAATAGTTGCCATGACTTTTGCCCCAACGCTCGTATTTCTATATATTTGATAGAATTCCTCGGGCCTTTAAGAGAAACTAAATTTCTAGTGCCATTTGTTGTGAAAAAAAACCCAAAACATCTCTTCAGAGAAGTGTTTTACTGTCTGTTGGATATGATCTGGTAACAGAGTATCAACTTCACTTTGTCTTACTGCACTTGATTTGCATTACTGCACAAATAAATGCATTTCATCACTGAAAATTACCTTCTTCTAGTCATTAACAGTCCAGAATCGATATTTTTGGTCTATGCTAAACGTTTCTTCATCAATTTCTGAGAGAAATGCTTTTTCCTTGGTCTTGATACCTTACGGTTAGCTTCCAGAGCCCTTTTCTGTACAGTTGATTTTCTCACTTAAACATCATAATCCAATAAACCCCTTCTAAGGTCTGTATTTGTCTTATTTTGCTGTTTTTTATTCGAATTTTATCAGTTCTTGGAGTAAATTTTCGTTTACGCCTACATTTTCCGTTTCATTTTAGAAAGAATGTTCCGGAATCTCTAAAAATGCTCTTAAATATCTTTAAAAACTTGATTTGCCCACACCAATTGCTGTAGGTATGTCTCTCATAGTCATAAAAGTTTGTTTTAACGAACACACTTTTAGGGGTTATTTTACAACATTTCCTCGGAGTAATATCTACATCTTAAAAAAGCAAAAGTAATACGTGTTACATATAACTCAAAATTTTAACCATCAGCTCCTGAAATGAAATGTCCACAACTGAGCTACTGATACACTAAAACCAGTCAAACTAAAAAAAATATAGTCAAATTGGAGCCGTCACATTACCCCTAGGCAGATGTAACCGATTTGCGGCAGTTCGGAACCTCACTTATTATCCCATACCAACTCAAACAAGAAAAATATATTTATCCCAGTTAATTCGAACAGTATTATATAGTATTGTATTATACTTATATTATATTATACTATATAATACAAATATATTATAACAGTATTATATTATTATTTCTCTTAGCACGAAATGAAAATCGCTTAACATGAAAAGATTTCTTTTCTGGGAAAGAACAGTTTCTGTATAATTGGATTTCCTTACTGTATCATCGGACGAATTCGTTGCAGAATACGATGATAATGTGTGTACAATTCCATTTTTATGGTAGACAAAGGAATTTCAGAGTTTATTCAAAGCTCAAAAATCATCATCGATGCATATTTCAACGATGAAATGAAATTAATAATCAGCTCCTGCTCCCACGTTATCCAAATTGATGAACATCGTAAAAGTATGCATAATTATTTAAACACATATCCCAATGATGAAATGAAGAACAAAATAGACAACATCGAACAATTTGTTGACAAATTGATGCTAAAAAACAATGCAAAGAAAAGTATCAGATTATTTTCCAAAATTCAACAAATATTTTGTTTTTCAAAAAATTTGAAAATTTCATTTTAAATTCAAGTTTTTGTGAATGATTTTGTTTCATTATTTTTTAGTAAACACAAACATATATACATATCTATTTAAATACAATCTACTCCAATAAACTTAATTTTGTTAAAAATAAAATATATATATATATGTCAGGGTGTTTTTTTTTTTTTTTTTTTTTTTTTTTTTTTTTTTTTTTTTTGCATTTCCCTTTAACACTGGCCACCAAAAGTTAAGAAACAGCCGGATTTTTGCGCTTTATTTGCAAATGAATGAATGTAGAAACACCAAATTTGGATGACATGTGCACAAAACAGTTATATATTGACTGTAAGATAGAAGTTTACATAACAAAAATTCAAAAATGAATTACAATAAAAAAAGGCAATCTTGCTGCAAAAGTCCTTCTTGGAAAAAATAATAATTACAGTTTTATGTGGGGAAAAGTCATAGAAACATAACAAAAATGGGTTTTAATAAGGGATATGCTCACCCCTAGCTTGAATGCATTGGTGGCATTGAACTTCCATGCTGTCAATTAAGCTGTCGGTTACCGAAATGGAAAGCGAAGACCAGACATGGAGTAAGTTTTGCTCCAGCTCTCCCAAAGACCTTGAAGACTTAAGGCAGCAATCTGTCTGCCAAGATAGTTGCAAAGATGCTTTATCGGATTTAAGTCTGGAGATCGAGCTGGCACACAATTCCAATCGTTTCAAACCAAGACCCTCAAGATATTCCACAAGAATTACAGCTCGGTGAGGTCGTGCATTATCATCCATCAGAATGAAGTCATTGCCAATTGCACAGAAATACGGGCAGGCATATGGATCAAGGATCTCACCCCGATATCTCACACCAGTCAGGGGTCCTCCCTGAAACCCATGCAGGTCAGTGTGAACACCGAGTGAGATCCCTGCTCAAACCATTATTCCACCACCTCGGTAACTGTGTCTTCCAACAGTGTTGGATGGATGATATCTGGTGCTTCGTTCCCTCCATTGAGCAGACGTCCTGAATCGCTCTCCAGTGTGAATATGGACTCATTTGTAAAAAGTACAGAAGCCCATCTCAATCTGGTCCAGGAAACGTGTTCACTTGCCCAAGATAAGCGAGCCCTTCTATGTCGAGGGGTACACACACAACTGGTCGCCCTGCATAGAGACCTGAATTGTGAAGACGTCTTTGCACCGTACTAGAGGATATTCTTCTCCCTGATGCTACAGATTGGTCTGCAACAAGTTGCGGCACAGAAATCCTTCTCCCTCGGTCCGAAAGAGCAATAAAACGGTCTCCTGCAGGTGTTGTAGTTCGTGATCGGCCTGGAACACGTCTTCTGGACACAAATGATTGATTCCAGAGACGATAGACCACACTACGAGACACATTAAGACGCCTAGAAGCATCAGCCTGTGATAACCACATTTCCATCCATCCGAACTCTCTGCACCATAATGAATCGGGCAATAGGATTCTCTCAGACATTGCGAGACCCCACTGCCTATTGTCAACAAATCTGCTAACAAAAGTTGTAAATCAGCAAATGTTACACGCTTAATTACAAAAGCCTGATATATGCATATTTTTCTCTCACTCATATGTATCTGTTCTTTCCTATTAAGAAAAGTGGCAGCTATTGTTTTTGCAAAAAATTTTATAAAGTTTGTTTTTATCGTTTATATAAACTATAAATGTTATTGTTATTCTCATATTTTTTACAGTGAGGCTCGAAAAACATGTTCTTCCTTAACTTTTGGAGGCCAGAGTAATATTTCAGCCCATTTAGTTTCACGTTAAGCAATTTTCGTTTCATATAGAATTTCTTTTCTGAATTTAATTTAAATTGTTTGAATTCGTAGCCAACTTCTCCCTCTCCAAACAACTACACCACTCCAACGGGCAGACTGGGCCGCGATAGATTTAACGTGCACCGGACTCTTTACGCCATGGGTCAACAGGGGCACTAGAGTTTGCCGAAGTCTGGTGACCCATAATCACCAGACTTCGGCGGCCACATTATTTTCCGTAGGTATATGATATCTATTAACTGTTTAAATATCCTACAAATATGTGTTTTATTTCGTTATTTTTTTCTGAATTCATTTGAATGATGTATTATTGTAATTAGGTCCTATTTTGTAACAATGCTATACTTATTTTTTTAAGTTTATTTAAAATCTAAGAGAATTTAGCTCTTTTATAGAAGTATAAAATAGAATAAATAAAGGAGTCGAAATTTATTTAGCGTCAATCTTCATTTACTATTACCTGATAATTTTCATTAGTTTGTAAATAATGATTAAGAGTTTATAGCAAATTTTTTTTGACAGTCCATTAAAGTATTTTCCGAAATATTTTGATATTATAATCCTATAAAACTGTTTGTCTTCTTTTATTTTTAAAGACATTTTTAATGCCCAAGCTTTCCAAAGAAAAAACGCTTTTGATCTTATAATTCCTTAAGGTTTTTTATTTAATTTAAAACAGAATTTAATTTAAAACTTCATAAAAAACTAAGCAAAAGTCTTTTTTATTCGATGCCTAATTAATCCAATAGCCGTAGTTTTTAAAGACACACACAGCCACGTTCATTAAATTGATCAATAAAAAGAAAAGAAATTTATTTCTGTGAAAGTTAAAATAAATTCTGATCATTAAACTTGTCAATTTTTTTATGTTGGCGCTAAAAAGCTCCATTTAGGGAATAAAGATAGTTAGAAAGTATTTGACCTTTTTTAAAAAATAAAAACTCCACTAAGTAATAAAATTTATACAAGAAAACTTTGCAATAATTTTGCACTTCTGGTGTAGATAGTGATATTATATAGAGTAATCACAAATTCTATAGAAGAATTCTAAGGAGTTAATTATAATTAAACGCGTTCGAGCACTTCTAGTGATCTAATAGTCTTCAGTAGAAACTTGTTTTATGTAAAGTGGGAAACACGCGAGTGAAAACGTTACATAATAATAACATATAAGTTTAACACTAAAGAAGAACGAAAGCTTGCTTTCTCTTTAAAATAATGATGTTTGTTGATTAATTTATTTATTTTACTCATTATCTCTTAATAAATACCAGGGCTGTTTTTGTTTGTAAAAAATAGCGGAATATTTAGTTTCAAAAAACTTTATTTTAAGATTGCACATACTCTTGCCTATTTTTCTACATAGTGGCTGATTTTATTAATGTACTTGTCATACCTTAAAAGACGTTTTGAAAACCCTCTTCAAAGAAGTCTGCCGCCTGGTGGACAGCCAAGAGTTCACTGCCTCTTTCACTTCTCCGTTGTCACTGAAGTGCATCCCCAAGACTGTGTTTGAGGTACCGGAAAAGGTGGATATCGCTGGGAGCAA
>BMAO01002450.1:0-24511 GCA_019973975.1 Trichonephila clavata
AGTCTGATAGATAAAAGGAACAAACAAGGCCGGACGTGTAATGCGCGATTTCGTTGGCAGCACCTATTCCTATTTTTTACAGAGTTGGAATTCAAATTACTCTGTTTTGGGGTTGCTATATTTGGCTCGTTATGAATTATTGGCTACTTTCAAAATAATTACAATAAAAAAGTGCAATGTATTCAGTATGTGTGAATCTAATAACCTATTATAAATATTGTGCGTTTATTGTTTATAACTTTACTACTGAACAATTTCAATGTTTTTTCAATTTTTGTTTGAATTTTAAGATATAAATATGTTTTCATTGTTTATTTGTTGTATACAAGTTCATTAGAAATATGGTATGTTTATAAAATAAAAATTAAGATTAAATTTTTAAAAATATTAAATGAAACTCTCTCTGGAAAAACAAATGTAGAACTGTAACTATATTGTAAACTTAAAATAGAAGAGTAAAATATTTTAGTTTATTGATATATTTTTGATTATTTGCAATTTTTAGTGAATTTTTATTAATCCATATAACATTTGAATCAGGTTTAGCAAATTTTTTCTAAACAGACACTTGAGGATTATTGTTACAAAATCCTTTTAACTTTTGCAGCTGAAATTAAATCATATTTTCATTTAGAGCAATTCTTATATTATATATAGTATAATAAAATGAAAAAAAATAATAATAAGACAAAATTATACTACCCACAAAGCTAAATGATAGAAAACAGATTCTAAGAAACATAACTAGAGAAAAATATTGATATATATATAATATAATAATTATATATATGTATTAATGATAAAAGAAGAAAATTGTGTTTTATATTTATCTTTATCATATTGACTGTTATAAAATGGTAGGAATATTACATGCATTGCCTTTTAAATACTGTTTAGAATTAAAATTATTTTCAGCTTATGCTAAACAAAAATTGACTTGAATTCCATATAATTTTTCAGTTAAAAAACAGTCCAAAATTATGTTTATATTGTGATTTAGCTAATATATAAAGGGGATAATTTATTTTTCAGTTCTGTTCTTACTTTGCTCAAAATTCATTATAAACATTGTTCACAATAAGATTCATATTTCAGCTATGCTTAAAACGTGATTAAACTTAAAATTCTGTAGTATAAAACTGAAAACATTTTTAAAAGTTATTAAAAAGTATAGTATTATAATCATTTCAATCATCAGTAGTAATGATGTACTTTTTTTAAAAAAAATTTTAAAGTAAATTTCATGAAACAGTATTATTATTTTTTTTTTAGCTATATTGAGTAGAGATAATTTTAAAATAAGTTTTCAGTGCTTCAAAATTAATTATTAATGGCAGGAAAATAATGCTAAATTTTCAAAATACCTTAATGTATATTTTGCTTGGAACACATATTCCAGTGAAAACGAGGTTTTGTTATAGGTTTTGAAAAAAAAAATTTTCATACAGAATTCTTTTTTTAAAAAATAAGATTTCTAATAATAGGAATATATTATAACATGACAGTGGCTGTTTTCTTTCATTGAATTATAATTTCTTGAAATAAAAATTTGAAATTGATGTATTGAGATATACAAATTAAATATTTGTTTTAAAAAATGAGATTGATTTTTCCTCAAAATTTTACTTCAATGAAGAAAAATGTATAAGTTTTTCTTCCTCCTTTTTTTTTTTTAATTTGGGGGTTGTTAAAAAGAAAGATTAATACATTTTTTCTTTCTCATGTTTAATTCCTTTAATAATTTCCTTTGAACTTGATTGTACATTATCCCAAATTTCCCGTTACTGTTCCAAATGTTCAGTGCTTGCTTCAATTTTTCACTACTCGGTTTTAGTCCTAAATTTATAGCATATATTTTTTTAATTATCAATGCTACACTGTCCAGAAATGCCTTCACTTAGTCCAATAAGATGTGCCAATTTCAGAGGTAGATGAAAATATAACTGCATATTTTAATAAGAACCTGAAGCTATAATTGTTCAAATGTTTAAAAGTGTCAGAGTTCCCCATTTTTTCTTCCTGGCACTAAGGCTGCAACTTAGCCAGTATTTAGCACCATGAACAATTCAGCAGCTTTTGTAACAAAACTGCCCTGACTTAAATAAGATCATATCATAATAGAAAAAGATGCTCTGAAAAATATTCATGCTTTTGAGAAATATGAAGGTACTTCAAAATAATTTAGAAGGGTTGCAGATTTATTATTTTTTTTAAAAAATGAATATACTGAATTTTAATTTGTTTTTTATATAAGTAGTAAAAACATATCATTATTAAAAAATAAAACAAAAATTGTTTATTTTGGTATAAATATTTCTTGACCAACATACTACCTCACCACAGTATAACTATAATAAAATAATTTATTTGTAAAAAAAATCTATATATATATATTACATTTTGAACTTCAAAATCTTTGCCATCTTAATATATTGAAGCAGCTATTCATTTTGAAATGGCATTTTTGATAGGAAGGAATAATATTTGCTCACTATTCCTCTTAACTATTTTTTATGTCAATATATATATAATTTAGTGAGGAAGTATTTGATGTTATAATTTACTGTTGTGTGTGTGTTGAATAATTTTTTAACAAATTGTTTCATATGTATACAATTTCACTCAATATATGTATAAAATCTCAATAACTTGACATGCTATCTTTGTATACTTTTTATGTGGAGGATTTAATCAGATAACATTTCATTCTCCTAAATTCCACACATTCACAACAGGAAGCTGTGATTTTTAGAATTTCAGTGTTGACTGAAATGTTATACTTCTTTGTATTCAGTTTCTTTTATTTTATTTAAGCAGATATGAAAATTCAGTTTTTAAATTTCTTTTTCAAAACACTACTATCTTTCCAGCTCTAACACAGGGATTATTTTTCTGAAATTTTAAAAGCATTTTAATAAATTGTGTACAATTCATGATTAATTAAAATTTTAAAACTTATTGCTAAAGTTATTTAAAAGTTCAGATTTTAGATAATTTCCACAGCCATATACTATTTCAAATTTAATGTATTATTGAACATTCTATGCCTGGACAAATTATGCTCACAAAAGGGAAAAATCACTACCTTAGTTTACTAGAAGAAAGTGGCAAAATCTTTGCTGTGTGTAACTCAGTAACATTAAATTAAAGACAAGAAAACTGAAAGTGAATGATATTGAATTACTCCAATAATGCTTGAATGTAAATTTAATTTGTTCTTTTTTTTCTTTCACTATTCCCCATTATTTCAAAGTGAATGTTTTTTCATACTTTTGATTTTTCTATCATGCCTCTATTCAAATTAATTTTTCTGATATTTTATTTGGAGAATTGCTATGAAAGAGAGGAAAGTGTGGTGCTACAGTATGATTAATAAATGGACTCTCCTAGAGGAAGAAAAGGAAAGGAGTGTTAGTTTGTCTCCACTCCCTAAATACTTTCCTTTACAGGGAAATTTTCTATAGGAGCACCTAGCCTGTCAGGGCTTTTATCTCCTATCTTAGATGGTGAATGCAATACTTTCCTTTGTAATTGACCCATCTCATGATTCACGGGGGGGGGGGGCTATTTTACAACACTTTGAAGAGGAACAGGACAATTATTATGAAAACCTGGGAACATTTTTTCTTTTTTCCTGATTTATTATTTTGGCTGGATATTTTTAACGCTTTATCTTGATTAGAGCGCAAAATATTTTAAATGTAACTGAATTAATAATTTTTTGTGAGTTTTTGTAAAGTAGTTAATAACATAAAAATAGACATTTTAATAAATACTGGAAAATAATTGCTATTATGTATCTCACTATGCTGCACATCAAACATTATCATTATTACACTTTTATTAAGTTTTTCAACAGAATTTGTTTGTGAGAAATTTAATGAAAATATAATTGTAAGAGAGAAAAATATCGAAGTCATGCTTCTATTTTAGAAGTCTATTTTTAAAACTATTCGACGGTGTGTGAAAACTTTATTTAAGATTATAGCGAGATAAAAAAGGTCAAAGCAAAATGACCATAGAAGTAGAACACATATACATATTTTAAATTTTCTAAGAAATATGAATATTTTTCGTTTACTTTTTTGCTGATTCCTTTTTAGGTTGCTAACTTAAAAAATGAATGTTTGAAAATCATTGATTTAACTCATTGTTTTTAAAAAATTTAATTTTTTTCCAAAAAATATATAATTTTTAAAAACACGTAAGGAGGGATAGTACCTTTATACATTGTAAAAATCTATTTTTGAAACGTATTTTTAAAAATTAATACAGAATGCTAGAAACGTTTGAAAGAAAACCTAATCAATATCCAACAGTAATTGCGCTCTCTGAAATAAAAAAATATAGATGTGAACAGAAACTTCTACTATAATAAAAGTAAACAAATAGATTTTTCGTTAATTTCTGATTGAATTTCGTTGGGCGATACAATGCGAGGGGTAGAGAGGGGACGAACTTCGCAATTTTAAATCACGGTGAATTGAGAAGGATGACACCTGAGTTGACATTTTACTCTCCAGACTGTTCGGATTGGAAATACACTATTAATTTTTTTTATTTAATCTAGAGTTATATAAGGGGCGTAACTAGGTAACCAAAGGCCCTAGTGCAACAAAAAAACAAAAACCGAGGGTCCTATTTTGATTGGGCTTTATCAAGTAAAAATATATTAGTATTTTAAATATACAAAGCTACTTAAAATCAGCCCTTTATTATGCTCTGCAGAACATAGGAAGTGGCACTGTTAACCTAGTGGTCAAGGTAACAGACTCGTGGCTGGCATGTCATGAGTTCGAGCCCAGTACCACTGAAACCCGCCATGTAGGGGAGCGATGGTTGTCAAATCTGTCGACCGCTCAAATGTCCTCCCGTTGGTGTGGTGTGGTAGTTAGGAGAAGGGATGCCAGCTCGGGCGTCGTCTTCGTCACTTGACCATGGTTCAAAATTACGAGGTTCGTCGCTAAAATCCCTCGTGTAACTGAACAGGGTGATGTTAAAATTCACTCACGCAGAACAGAGGAAAGTAAAGCTACATACTACTTACATGTATGTGTATGAGTTTTCCTGAGTAAACTTTAGCGAGAGAGAGAAACCAGGTTCGAAAAACAAAAAATAAGCATGAAAATGATACAATATTATTACAATTATTTTTAAAAAAAACAACCTGCAAAAGAACAGAGGAGTGGGACAAAATTACATAAATCTATTTACTACAGATACGAGTGGTGGCGAAATACTCAAACACAGGAAAATAGCTTATTATGAATAATACTGTTATTAAAAAAATTATCAAGAAGAAATAGCTTCCTGTGTAAGTTAAAGATGCATTTTTTATGGAACCTGAAGCTTATTTTCAAGTAACACTTCAAAAAACGAAAAAAATTGAAAAATAACATAAATTTTCAATAAGTAAAATTCGCAACACCATATACACAAAGGAAAGGAAGGATTTTCTCTCATTGTTTAAATTTGTCTTTAATTTTAAGAAATACTTGAATAGAAGATAAATTTAAAATTTTAGGTTTTTTTCAGAATACATAAGCATTCTTCCGTTTTCAATTTTATAAAAGAATGTAGGACTGTACTGTACACATCCTTCAAAAGTTATCTAATGAGAAAGGAAGAAAGCCAATAAGTTTTTATTCTTTTTGTGGTCATACTTTTTGCTATAGAAAAAAATTGAATAATTCCATAATAAAAAAATTTTTGTTGCTTTAAAGTTTGTACTTTGCTGAAAAAAGTGAAAAATAAAACTTCATATGCAATTTCAAAAATTCGCTAGGTAGGCTATAAGAGCTTCATTTTGTAACAAGTAATCGTAAATCGCAATACAATTAACATCATATGTACCAAGTATTCACATGCACTCAGAAATTTGTAAGATCAAGAAGCTGCAAACAATGTTATGCATGACAAACATTTATATCTTATTTTCGAAACATGTAATTAAAAGATTTTAAAAGTACAAAGTTTATATTTTATTTAGAAATTAAAGATACAAATTCGTATACAAAATTCTTTTAAATTTCTTAAAAATCGAATGCTGAAGCACGTATAAAATACTTTGTCAATGCAACAGTAAAATTCAAACATTTAAGTTAATAAAACTGAACCGTAAAAAATATGTTATACAAAATTTATAAAAGTATTTCTGTTAAATTATATCTAGCAAAAAGTTTAAGTGAACATTTCGTATATAAATATAAATGCGAATTTTTAAAAGAGAAGAGCACTAGAAATTTTTTCCCCTTAGAATACATACAAAAACTTAGGACTTCTCAGACAAGGGCGGCTCTAGGGTCGGACAAACCGGACCCATGTCCGGGGCGGCATTTGGACCAAATTTTAAAAATACCTATTTTTTCCTCTTTTTTTTTTGGAAAAGGAAGTTAAAGTACACTATCTAGGGAAAAATATTCAGAACGAGATAATTTCTCTTTTATATGAGAATATTAAATTACACATTGTTCATAAAATTAAACAAGCTAAATATTATCCGATAATTTTAGATTGCGCCCCTGATGCCAGCAAGATCGAACAAATGACATTTATGGTAAGGTATACATGTATTAAAAAATCTAACTCTAACGAAGTTTTTTTTTTTTTTTTTTTTGGTTTCCTTCCAGTTGAAAGATTAACTGGAAGAGAACTTTCAAATTTAATAGTTGAGAAACTTAAAAAAAAAATTAGGGCTAAATTTACTAGATATGCGGGGGCAGGCCTGATGTTGAGCGACGGAGAATCATTGGATGTAAATGCGCTTGATTGAGCAGATGAGAAAATGTCAGTTTAAAAAAAAAAGCCTAGTTGAAGTTTTAAAATTTATTTCTGTTTTAGAATTTGCTCCAAATCTTGCTATTGCATTTATTTTACTTTCTTTGCTAATAAGTTTGGCAAGTGTAGATATTAATTTCTCAAAATTAAAATTAATAAAAAATTTCTTACAGTTCACAAATTTTAAAGATAGATTAAATGGCTTAGCTACATTGGCTATCGAACATGAAATAGCTGAACAAATTGATCAGAAAGTTTTCAGAATTAAAAGTCAGAAAAAAAAAACCAGTGGTAATTTCTTATGTTTTAGTTTTTAATATATATATATATACATATATATGAGCTGTTAGCTCTCTTTTTCTTCGCAAGGAATATTCAAGTTTTATAGGTGTGTATTTATGACCAATTTTTATCTTTTAATAATAGTTTGTTTTTTTTTTACTTTGGCGAGAGGGGCGGCATTTTTCATTTTTGTCCGGGACGGCAAAATTGCTAGAGCCGGCAGTCTCAGATAATATCAATTTGATTATAATGGGCTTACAAGGGGGCAGTCATTTCAAAAGTTTTTTAAGTACCACCAAATGTCTACCGGAAAATATTAGGGGCCCCCTATAAAGTCTGGTTTTAAGACCCAAGCCGGATCTTACAAAGGATTACTTATTTGACATCATTCAGGCTATGGGCCCCTTGAATCCTGGGCCTCCCTGCGATGCGGGGGTGTACTTTACGCCATTGAGTACCACTGACATCTCTTTAAAAAATATTAAATATATTTTGATGGATTTAAGTATTAAATAAATGGAATTAACTCATTAAATTTGATGTATTGTGAAAAGTAGAGAAAAATAAATTAGCAGCTCGCATCAATAGGAGGACGTTTACTGCAACTACCATCAATTAAAAGAATTGAAGTTAATTTATTATTTTCAAGTCAAAATGTTAACATTCCTCAAAAACGTTTATATTCTGGATAATCTGTGCATGTTTTCACTAAATATTTCAACGTGGTTGACAATATAATATGGAATGTATACATTTATTCCTAATAATGTAAATGAAAATGATTTTCATAAATGACTTTCGTATTATATGCTGCATTAATTTGTAAGTCAGAAAATCTTAGTTTATTACAGTAAAGTATTTATACTATTTAAGGGATTTTCTCAAAATTTTCTTCCTTGAATTACTGATTTCAATACACTTAACATATTCATTAAAGGTAATATTAGTACTATAAATGAATGGTTTGTAATCACAAACAACTGAAAATTTTAATTTGGATAGGCGACGCAGTACCTCGAATTTCTGAAATGCTAGTGACAAATATGTGACACCGTATCTCGTTTCTCCCATCCATATTACGCCGTCTAAGGATTGCAAGGATCAATTTCGTTTAATATGAAGCATACTACAATATTCAAAACAAAGGATCGTGAATGAAATCAAGATTCGAAACCATAGCTCATTTGGAAAGCCCATTTTTTTAAGCCTGACCTTAACCCAAATATAAATTCTAATGCAAGCAAATGAATATAAAAATTGCAATAAAACTTTCTAAACCTGATGAATTTTATGGAAACAGTAAGTATGAAATGAAATAAGTGGGGAGCTTGTGAAATTCATATATAGGATGAAATCATTTTAATACAATTTAGGGTGTTTTCCAATCGAAAAAACCTTTTTATAATACTGAATTATCTGATGCCTTAAATTCATTTCATTTTCATTTTTTTTAAAAAAACTTTCTTTTATATATTAGAAAATTACATTTAATGACAGATTCCAGTAATATCCTGAAATAATTTTTTTAAATAACATTGAAACTTCGACATTTATATAAGTGGCGTTCGAGATCTGATTCCAATACAAAGACAGAGATGGATTAAGTTAGTTGGAGGCCCCTGGCGATAAAAGGTTTGAGGCCCATGAATTCAAGAGTAAAAAACTAAAACAGTGAAAAGGTTCGTTAAACTTAAAATCTCGTAATAAAATGTATAGCTATATTGAAACTCAATTGCTCAAGATAAACCTTAACTTTAAAAAAAATTAAAAACTTTATTAAAGAGCTTGTGCAATTTTGCTGTAAAACGTTATGTCTTGATTTCTTTTTGGCAAATTCATCGATTTTTTCCCGTGTCTATTTTGTCCATAAAATCTTGTTTTATACGTAATATGTCAAGGTTGTTCATCTTGTCTCCTCTCCCATAGCATTCTTAAATAATTTTAACGCGCCTTAAAACTGAAAAAGATCACTCACCTGATACATTTGGTATCGGTATTGTTAAATATATTTTCAAAAGTATGTCTTCACATTAGGGAAAATCGATACCATCAGGGCCGGCTCTAGCAGTTTTGCCGCCCTGGACAAAGTGGAAAATGCCGGCCCTCTCCAAAGCCAGAAATTATAATTAAAAAAGATAAATTGTGTGTTCACATCGATACACAACTATAAAACCTGAATAATTCTGATGAACAAAAATGCCTCCTATATATATATATATATTAAGCCTTAAAAAATACAAAATAATTCGAAATTAAGTACATAATTACCTATTATTATTTCAAACGAGTAAAATGTAAGAGAAGAAATGGCCCATTTCAGCGGGCCAATTTCTTCGAAAAAGAGTCTACTGATGGTGGGGATCACAAGTATATATTTTAACTAATAGTAACTACATTCAAGACTAAAACCATCTCTTGTAGCTCTCTATCCATTAAAAACTTTTACTACCCCTGTCCCCTTTTGGATAGCTGACACTGGACATCGTATGGATGAAAGGAATGTCTATTGTGACCTCACTCCTGGATGTTGAGAAAGTTACCAGTGAAAGATGTGTAAGCATATCAAATTTCATGATTTAACATATACTCCCGCCTCGAACCCTTAAAGTTTCAAAACAAAAGACAACTGACATTAAACATTCAGAGTACAAAATAAAGAAATAAGGCACGATAAATGAAATATAAAATTCACACCCATATTTCAGAAAAATATAACAAACTTTTTGTAACACTAAAAAATATTTTCCAAATTCGATCCAAATGCCGCCCTTAAAATTTGTCGCTCCGGACATGGGTCCGGTTTGTCCGGCCCTAGAGCCGCCCCTGATACCATTTCTTTAGCAACTCGATACATTTCTAGTGGGGGTTTTCAATGTATCTTTTTTTTCTTTCAAAAATCGTAAAAACTGATCCAATACTTCGCGAAAATTAAAAGATTCAATACCATCTTCATAAATATCCATTAGTCTTTGTATAAGAGCTTTCTTCTTAATTTTAGGTAATAATCTCTCTTCAAAAATACAGCTAGGTGTGTTCTAAAACAGTTTCATATATCTCAGCTCTTCGGGATAGTTCTGTTATTGTCCTATCGCATATGACATAAAATGAATTCACTGTGAAATTTTCCCTTCTTTCAAATTCATAAATGATTTTTCCGAATTCATGTCCGAAATTTTGGATATAATATTCTAGATATTTGAAAATAACCGGCTAACACCTAGCAACAATGATGCGTTGAATGAGATGAACAGACTAAGACACCTGTCCAGTGATAACTAAAAAGTAAAAAATAAATTAAAAGTAAAAAAAAACTTTTTTAAAAACAAGCTTTTATTTAAACGCACTAAAAAAGAAAAAAATAAATTTTTCTTAAATAAGAGTGCTTTAATCTTGCGACAAGCTTTTATATCATGTAAATTCTGTAATGACGTTATAAGTTAATAGTAAAAAAATTGTAAAGAAAAATCTATTTTATTCTTTTTAGTGCGTTTAAATAAAAGCTTGTTTTTAAAAAAGTTTTTTTTTTACTTTTAATTTATTAATTATTCAAATTGTTTATTCCAGTTTTTTGGTTAGTGAATTTAATTACTGACGATAAGCGAAATGTATTACTTGTGTATTCTGAAAGCTGCTGAAAAATTAAAAATTGCAATAATTTTTTCTTTCAGATTAATATTGTCGAACTTTTTATGCCAGAAGAATTGTGTTTGGCAATGTTTAAAAAAGTCTGTACCGGAACTTGCTAAAAGCATCAACACGTGATATCACTTTAGAGCACTAATTATCCCCAGGAAAATTAAAAACAGATATTATTAGATTCCATTGCTTCAGTGCTCCTCAATCTATATATATAAAGGAGAAAAGCGACTCACTGACTGACTGACTCACTAATCACGAAATCTCTGGAACTATTCAACCTACAGACTTGAAATTTGGTAGACATGTTCCTTTGATAGAGTAGACATCAGCTAAGAAAGGATTTTCCGAAATTCGACACGCAAGGGGCGTTACGGGGGGTTAAGGGCTTTAATAATAATTGTTTCCATGTTTAAACTACTTGATGTACAATCTTGAAATCGGGTAAGCGGATTCCTTTCAGAGAGTAGAGATCCGCTACAAAATGAGTTTGCTGAAAATCGACCCCCAAGTGGCGTTGCAGGGGCTTAGGGGGCGTTATAGATAATTATTTCCATTTTTAAACTATTTGACGCGCTGTCTTTAAATTTGATATATAGATTCCTTTCGTAGAATAATGATCAGTTACAAAACGGGTTTCGTGAAAACAGACTTCTAAGTGGCGTTGCGGGGGATTAAGGGGCGTAATAGATAAATATATCCGTTTTTAAACTACTTCACCTACCTGCTTGAAAATTGGTAGGTAAGTTTCTTTCCTGGAGTAAATATCCGCTACAAAATGGGTTTTGGGAAAATTGACCCCCAAGGGGTGTTGCGGGGGCGGGGGGTTTAAGGGGCGTTATAAATTCCTATTTGTAAGTTATTAGACGTACAGTCTTGAAACTTAGTAAGCAGATTCCTCTCATAGGGTAGAGATACGCTAAAAATGGGTTTCGTGAAAATTGCCCCCAAGAGGCGTTGAGGGGACTTAAGGGGCGTTATAGATAATTATTTCCATTTTTAAACTATTAGACGCACAGTCTTTATATTTGATAAAGAGATTTCTTTCATAGAGTAGAGATCAGCTATAAGAAGGTTTTGTGAAAACAGACCTCTAAGTGGCGTTGCAGGGGAATAAGTGGCATAAGAGATAAATATTTTCGTTTTTAAACTATTTGACCTACCTGCTTGAAAATTGGTAGGAATGTTTCTTTCATGGAGTAAATATCCGCTACAAAACGGGTTTGGAGAAAATTGACCCCCAAGGGGTGTTGTGGGGGGTTAAGGGCAGATATAAATAATTATTTCTTTTTTTAAACTATTAGACTCATAGTCTTGAAATTTGGTTAGCTCATAGGATAGAAATACACTGCAAAATGTGTTTTGTGAAAATCGACCCCTAGGTGGTGTTGCGGGGGTTCAAGGGGCGTTATTGATAATTTTTTTGCATTTGTAATTAATTGGACGCACAGTCTTCAAATTTTGCTAAGCAGATTCCTTTCATAGAGTGCAATTCCCCTACAAAATGGGTTTTGTGAAAACAGACCCAGAAGTGGCGTTGCGGGGGCTCAAGTGGCGTTATAGACAATTATCCCCATTTTTAAACTGTTAGACGTACAGTCTTGAAATTTGATAGCAGATTCCTTTCGTAAAGTAGAGAACCGCTACAAAATGGGTTTCGCGAATATCAACTACTAAGTTTAATTTCGGGAGATTAAGAGGCGTAATCGATAAATATTTCCATTTTTAAACTACTTGATCATCCTCCTTGCAAATTGGTAGGCATGTTCCTTTCATGAAATAGAGTTCCTCTAACAAAGAGTAAAATGAAAATTGACCCCCAAAGATGTTTGCGAGGGGTCAAGAGGAGTTACAGAAAAAAATTCCTGTTTTTAATTGTTAGACCCATATACTTGAAATTTGTTAAGCATGTTTCTTTTGTTGAATAGGGAACCACTAAGAATAAATTTTAAGCAAATCAAGTTCTGGGGGGTTGCAGGGGGTTACTGGGACATATTGACAAAAAAAATTACTTTTTTCGAGCTACAAGGACTATAATAATGAAATTTGGTTTGCATTTTTCTTTTGTTGAATTGAAATCCGCTAAGAGCAGTAATTTTGGAAAACGGCTCTCAACGGGATTACGGGGATATTTATAGTAATACTTTTGCTTTTTTCTGTTAGATTTAGACTTGAAATTTGGCTTGCATGTTCAATTTACGGAGTAGAGATCCACCGAAAATTGGTTTTGCGGGAATCCACTTGGTTTTTGAGTTACGAAAGAGCAAACATCATTCTATGCTTCAATTTTAGAGATTTTTAGAAAATACAAATTAGATGAGTTCTGCCCCTTTTTTTATCAACAGGTGACAGTTACAGGTATAAGTATATTTTTCAATTCAATCGAATTCTTAATGCTAGGACTTAGATATCAATAATTTATACATATATATAAGCAGTAAAAATTTATAAAACATCATGAAATACCCAGCGAAGTGGGCGGGTAACAGCTAGTAAAGATATAAAAATAAATATTTTAATTAATTAAAATAGTCTATGCTCTTCAAATAATCCAGGCTAACCTTTCCCTATTATTTTTTCTTGCCAAATCCTAGAACAAGAGGAAAACAGCTTCAATTCAGAAAAAAAAAAGTGTTTCAGGATTTAAAAAAAAAAACAAGATATCAATCATTGGCATGGCCAAGTAATTTTAGCGCGTTTTTCACATGTTGTATTTTACAATAATGCAACTAATGAACTTTTTACTAACATAAAGTAGTACTATATTTTTAAAAAAATTATTAAATTTAAATATGATTCGGCTCATCTAGGGCACAAATGCGACCCAATGCCGAAAACCCGAGGTCAATTGGTTGCTTATTGGCTGAGAAAAAGGTACGACAAAATATGGAACGAGAATGAAGACGAAATTTGCGTCCTAATAGCGCTTTTTTTACACTACGTGAAAAACGCGCTAAAAACATTTGAGAGGAACAAATATTCCATTTATAGGCGCCGATTTTACGATGCATTCAGGAATTTCCCTTGAATTGTCCAGTCCTGCAAGTTATACAATGACCTTACAGATGACCCCTCTCTATGGAAAGACCAGGCCCTCATTCCAAGCGTTTCCTGTGTCACTCCTAACTGATAGTTATTTTGGGAAGCTGTTAAGCTTCTCAGGCTTCTGAAAAGGACCCCTGTCCACTTCCTCCTTCGCTTGCACAAAGGAAGTAATAAATTGCTTGTAAATATCCCCTTGCGTTGAGTCCCAGGCTTTGCGAGTGCTTTATGGTTTTATTTTCACATGACTTAGGTAAAAAATACTGAGAATACCCTTATAGACGCGCCATGGAATTAGAAATTATGATTAAAAATGCTGTCATTCCCAGTTTTCTAAATTTTTCTTTAGCAATACTTTTTAAAAAGTATTGTTTTGACATTACCTGTTTTAGGTGAAAGAAATTTTACTAAATTAAAAATTATTAACCATTACTTGAGAAATAATATGATACGAGAAAGGCTTTCAGATTTGTCCATCATCTCTATTGAATTAGAAATCTCTGGGAAATAAATATTTCACCTGAATTATTGACAACTAGGTGGTATTCATGAGCTGATATACATTAAATCCTTTAAGACTCAAAATATTCAAGTTGCCAGGTTGTCATACTTGGGTTAGTTTAATTTGACCTCAGATTTGAGATTTCATTACTTCTGTCAGTCGCCAATAGCATCGTGTCACGTGTACGCACGATGTTAATAAATAATCAATCAATGGGAATTCGACAATTCAAATAGAACTTATTTTATTCCGATTGAAAATAATTTAAGGTATTGTACTTTATTGATTATTAACGTCGCACTCCACAGCAATAAGAGGGCTAGAAGTCATTTTTTTTATTGAAGACATATAAAATAATACCCGCGTAAAACAAAAGTATCACCCTGGGCTTACAGAAGTAAATAAAACAAACAAAATAAGATAAATAAAATAAAAAGTAAATAACAAAACAAAATAATGAAATAACAAAAACAAATAAGTCAGAAAAATAGACAAATGGCTTAAACTGAAATAAGCTGAAAAAATTTGAAGGTCAGTTAATTTTAAGAGCATGCTGTTTAAATTTCTGGTATTTTCTTCCTTTCTTTAATTTTGAACAAAAAAGGATAAGATATTCAACACTGCTCACCAATTATTATGCGCAGTAAGGAATGTGATTTTATGCAATTTGTAAAAAAAAAAGTTATCACAAGATAGTCTTTACGAAATGGTCGGAAAAAATTATCTCGTCAGAAAGGGTGATCTGAGAGCGTACATAATGTTCCAAATAGGGACAATATTTTCTTTAGTCTGTTTCTTGTAAAACGATTTTTTTTTTTGGAATATTAACTGAGATTTCAATCCCCCGCTTGGCTGTCGACTTTACCAAGAAATCAGCCCTTTCTTGTCCAAAAATTCCTGTATGGCCACGAAAAAAAGTAAGAAAACACTCGAATTTTAAGATTCTTCTACATTTCCACAAGAATATTATTGTGATTAAATATTTTGCAGAGTTTCCAAGGCTAGTGGTAATAACTCTCGCAATTTTTAACTGCAGTCAAATGACGAGAATGCCAGTTGATTTCGCACCCTACTCTTCAAAGTTCCACACCCCGCCAACGTGAGTACTTTCAGCTTCCACAGATTTAGTGTGTATCAGCCATTTTATACGATAGTTCTTCAGTGGCACTAGGAATCTGATTGATATCCGACAGAAACAACAGTGGCCACGAATTCCTGATCACTATTACTTGGAATTGCTTTGGTCGCATTTTATAGAAACTTATGTTTGTTCAGATGTTTTTATTCTAATCTTTTTTCCGGACATTTATTCTCCTCACTCACTACCGAAACGTACTTAGATAAGGTTATTTCCTCAATGTTATTTGTATTCATTTTCTCAAACGTTATTTCCTTCTCTTATTTGAGGATAGAGGTATGTTTGTGCATGTTGCATTATTTATTTTTTTCAATAAAATTATGCTGAATAGGTGATACAGAATTTTTCTAAAATACTTTTCAGTAAAGAAGATAATTTAGACGTAATAACACTGTACATTTCTTTATTATTATTACTTTTTCTTATCGTTAAATTGTTAAAAAAGAATTTCGATGCAATTGCATACTGATCCATATCACAGCAAATTGTTCTGATCAGGATACCGCAATTATTGAAATTTATCTATGTATATGTAAGGATAATTAAATTAGATCTAAAATAAAATCCCCTATTTACCACTTAACTTTTATTTTCCGCAACATCTTCGAGTCTTAAATGAAACACCCAATTGTGTCTCAAAAAAGATATTCCAAACATAACATTTTAATCCCAGCTCATTAAATTTAACAGTCTCCATATGCACGCTACCACCTTTCACTTTCAAATCAAAAACATAAACTAAAAAGAGTTTTTTAACAGTTATGAACATTAGTCAAAATATGAAAAATTCTCTAAAGAGGCGGCACATTAGGTCTTCGCACGCGGGCGGCCGACTCCCTAGGATCGGCCCTGTAAATGGTTTTGCAAGATTGGCTATCGAACATGAATTAGCTGAACAAACTGATTTTAAAAAATTGATTAGAATGTTTTCAGAATTAAAAGTCAGGAAAAAACACTTGTAGTCTTTTGTTTATTTTGATTTCGGTTTATTTTTGTGTTTTAGTACTTATGTATTGTTATTCTGTCTCTTTGTTCGAAAAATTATTCAAGTTTTGTAGGTGTAGATCTGTAAACAATTTACCTTTTTTAACAACTTTTTACTTTGGGTAGAGGGGCGGCATTTTCCATCTTTGTCCGGGACAGAAAAAGTTGAAGATGGCTAGAACTTTTATATTATTAATCACTGTACAAAATTCATTCTGTTTCTTATTTCATACTCGTTGAAGATTCTTAATTAAAGCTGTAGATCTTTCAAAATGAAATGAATGGTTAAAAAAAAAATGAAATTCTAAACTAATGATTCTCAGTTTAAGACAAGAAGATGACCATAACTGCGGAGCATCAAAAATAAAATAAAAATAAATTATGTTAGTATGACTTGATATAACTACTCTTAAGCAACTATTTACACTTGAAAAAATTCATTTTTATTATCCTTTATAATATAATGAATCAATAGGCCGCGGTAGCCTAGTGTTCAAAGTAATGGACTCGTGACTGGCGAGTCATGTGTGAGTTCTAGGCTAGTACCTCTGAATACCCACCCAACAGAAGCGGCCGATGCACGATAAATGCGTCGAGGCTCAAATGTTCTCCTGTTGATGTGGTGTGGAAGTCGGGAGATGGGGTGCCAGCTCAGGTGTCGTTCTCGTTGCTTGACCATGGTTCAAAATTACGTGGTCTGTCACCAAAAGCCTTTGTGTAGCTGAATAGTAAGATGTTAATATATATATTCAATCACTCATTCATAATAAATCACCATCTCTATTTAATTATATTAAGCAATCAGAATTTATTCAGGCGTTATACACTGCTGTTTGATCGGATCAACTTGTTAAGATTTATTAAAAATGATGTTCATTGAAATCAAAAACAGTCATCCCGTTTTCAATGACATTATGTATTCTTTAATTTAAAGGTGTCCTTTTCATATAAATTGTCAAGTGATTAAAAGGAGAAAAAGGAATTCAAATACCTAAAATTTTCCTTGCTTGAAAATTATGTATCTTTAATTGTGGTTTAATACAGCTAGTTAAAAGATAAATCTCTCTCTCTTTATATAGTTTTTATAATCACATAATTAATATGTATATATAAATATTGGGTTGATCATTACTTGAATTTTATTTTAGATAAGCGTTTTCAAGATTTCACTTTAAGACGAGTTTTTTTTTAAAGGCTCAGAGAATAGAAATATGAAGGACTTAAATAGGAATATTTGATTCAAGTGTAAACTTTTCCTAATTGGAGTGAAAACTATAATAAAAAGTCAAGCAAATCTAATTCTAATGTTATCCTTTATTCAATATTGGCTATAATCTGTGAATAAATCTAAAATCGGTGCTAATTAAAACATTCAATTTTATTTTACAAAGAGAGATAAGTGATTGTGATGTAACATTCTTTTTCGGCACTTTCACATTCTAGAATTTCCTTAGTGATTCAATATTCAGTCTTTAATAGTAATAAAATGTTTTTAAAATCATTTTCCGAGTTTTTGATATTTATATAATATTTTTAAGTATTTATTATCAGAAAACACTGAATAAAAAAATATAAGGAACAATTAAAATTTAAAATCATCATTATCTAAGTGAAAAAAACACCTTTTATTTTTTTTATTGATATTTAAATTACGGAAATTGTAATTTTGGCTGTGATTGTACTTCAGTGTGATTCAAATACAGAAAAATAAAGTGTACTAAATAGAAAACCTTCAATTTCATTGAAAAGATTTTTTGAATCTTTTATAGCTTGTTTAGAGAAAAATATTATTCAACTACTTTACACAGATTATCAATTTAAAAGTGCTTTACTAAATGAAACAAATGATTTATATATATATAATAAATTTTTTCTTAAGTTGATACAGCACAAAAAAGAAAACCAAGTAGAATTTTAAGAAATGAAGAAATTTCGAAAGTGCATTAGCATACATTGTAAATGTATAAAAATAAGAATGCATATGCAACGTAAAAAAATGAAAATACTTTTACAGATGAAAAAATATAATAAATGTATAAAAATAAATCTCAAGATCTTCCAGTTTTTTTTCTTTTCTTAATCTGTTTTGAAAGATGGTGAAAATTTTATATGTTATAACTTGAGAAAAATTTATTTATATCCCTTACTGCCTCCTTTTTAAAAATCTAAAATTGTAAAAGTCGTGTTGTTTCCCTGTTTTGGTTGTTAAAAAATTCAGGTTTTATTTTCCACAATTTTTTTTAAAAAAAGAATAGCCATTTCCCCCAAAACTTAAAGTTTAAAAAAAATTAAAGTAATGAAAACGTGAGAAAAATAAAATAATATATATATATTGTACAGTATAATTATATATTCATTTCCAAACTACGTCTCAAAAAAGAAAAAATTATTTTTAATTGTGCAGGGAAAAAGAGAGGTTTTTGCAGAAACGTCGAATTCCCCCCCCCCTCCGGGAGTTTAATGTATTACTACGCGTAATTCTCCAGCGTAATAATCTTGCATATGGTCCCTTTATTTTATTGCTGATCAATACACTGAATCCAATAGTTAAATATTAAAAAAAAAACCCGAAATTTCGGAGATATTTATCGGATAAATTTTAATAAATAAGGTGTTTTTGAATTCTTTTTTATAATCATCAGACAAATCTTTGAAAAACATGCCCAGCCTTTCCAAAATTTTTATTAAATCCCGTCAGAATTTATTAAAAAATGTACAGCTCTTTCTAATGTGAGATTGTTTTGATCGTTCCTGAGTTCCTCTCAATTTACTATCAAGCAAATTTTGTCTTGTTACACACATCCGAGCCTGTTTTGTATTTCGTTTTACATATGTTTCATTACTGAAATTAATAAATGCATTTCTTTCATTCATCTCACAATAATTGAAATATATCATTAGAATACTAAAGTATATTATTGCGAATCTTTTATTTTGCAGCAATATCTTCTTAAATTTCAAATAAAACCCTCCCAAGATTAATAGTTCTACGGAATTTCATCCTTTTAGTAAAATAAAATATTAGTATAATAATAAAATTATTTTAATGCATTTTTTTAAAAATCAGAACGATGTGATTGTCAAAAAGATCACCAAAGAAAAATAGAAGTCTTTATGCAAGTTTGAATAAGAGTAATAGTAGCAATTGAGACAGACATTAACAAACTTTTTTACGAGGTCCAATAAAAAGCTATCTTTCTATTTTAATGCGACTGATTTAATCTATCGATGTAAGATCGCTATTTGTTATGTGAAGCCTCAATTCATCAATTAGCTGCAGGTTTTATATATTTCTGAAAGTCTTCTAAAGTTAGCACATCTAGAAAATTAGTTGAGTATCAAGCATTATAAAGATAACTAGCAAAACCAAGAACTAAGTTATATTTTTATCTGAAAACCCTCTTAGGATTCTAGTATAACTTATATGGTTGAAGGAAACGATTTTGATGAACTTAGCTACAACAGAATCATTTATTATGGAAAGTAGCAAAGAAATAATTGACTTGCATAATATTTCTAGAATTTCAAAACTGAATGAATACTTTATACCTTTTTTTTAAAAAAAGAAATACAGTTTCCTAATTTTCTTTACAAAATATGTACTGTTAATCGTTTTTTTCTTAAATGTATTTATGTTGCATGTAAATGTTAAAATTTTAATATAAATAACTATGCAGCTAATGATTGTTTCCTTATGGAATTTGTAAAAATTAAGAAAAATCAACTATACAAGGTTTTTCGATTTAAGAAAAATTTATTACTTGTACAGCTTTGACATAAGATGGAATGCACCACTCTTTAAGCTACTTTACTGCACAAACCATTGTATTTTTCAAATGGTTTTGGATTATACCTACTGTATTAAAAAGTGTTGTGTAACTAATATTGTTGACAATCTTAAAAAAAGTAGACAATTGATTGCTTTTAAAACTAAATAAAATATTAACTTGTATTGCATTTCCCATCATATAAATATTACTTACTAATTAATTACATTACACAATCTTTAATGCTTTAGAAAGTCTTTCACAACTGTGATGCAATTATAATGTATATGTCACCACAGCTGAAAATCCCATCTAGCACTTTTTAAGATCAAAAAGTCATTCAAGACTTTCAGAGATGTAAGAATATTTACTTCATTCATCTGGTTGATACACAGAACACATATAAAGCAACCTGAAAAACTATAACTATTTAAAGTATTTATAAAACAAATTGTACATCAAAAACTGGTCCATTTCTGGACAAAAAAATAAACAAATCCTTATTAGTACATCTATACCATAAAAAAGACAATCACATTATATCATTACTTTCACTACCACTTTCCTCATCACCCATGAAATGTAACATATGAATGAAATACCTGTTTCTAAATAGGCAAGGCAGATTTTCAAGGTCTATACTTGTATACCAAATAGAACAAATATTAAAATTTATTATTAAGAGTTATTTACACATAAATTAAAACACATTGCTTACTTTAGTATATACTTTTACTTGTATTGATAGCAAGCATTAACATCACCTGATTCTCTATATATTTTATATTAAACACTTACCTGCAAAAAGTATACATGTATTTTCTAAATTCGTATGTTCAAAAGCAAAATCAATTTTTTTGCCTAAAATTTTATTAAGAATGAATGATATAAAAAATTACCATACTCCCATCACTTTCCAAAATTTGTGTGGTAACATTCAACTGCAATGGAATCTCTATCCTGCATGATTTTTAAATTATATGCTTCTAATATACTGTCATAAAGCCATTTGTGACAAAAATTTGGTCATTTTTGATAATTACTTACCTCCTCATCTGATATAAAAATATACAACAACTTCAGCCCATAAAAACATAGCTAAATGTCTTGGAAAACATAAAACAACTCCACTACAAGCATATATCAGGTGTTAAAGATACAGTTAAGTTTTTTTTGCAAATAGTTTTTGAATTGAGTAATGCTGACTTGCCTGAGCTTGAATGTTTTCTTTCTTGACAACTAAATAAAAACATTCCAGAGTTTTCCTTTTTATATCCCCAATAGTTGGCTTAAATATTTGCTGCTAGTTCAAATGCTGATTGGGAGGTAGGTACATGAGGATCAGGTAAATAAAATTCTTTAGTAATTACTTTTTATCTTTCTTTTACTGAATTGCATGTGTAGACAATTGTTCCTGAACTATTTTACCTTGCAATAAACAATTTAATACTACAAGTAGAAGTTCAGTCTCCTGGTTTTTCTTATGTCATTACATATTTATTTGGTGGAAGACCCCACACCACACTTTCTATCTGAGATATGGAAAGAAGTATATTCAACATTTTCAACAACATGGAATCTCTCAAACAATTTAAGAATGAACTTAATATGTTTACATGGTGCATGATTATCTGAGCATTCACATGTATACCAAGCCGAACATGATAATTTTACACACCTGTAATGGCATTGATCACACACACACATAACCTCTTTCTGAAATGCTACCATAATCTTTTTAACAACATAAAATACATCTCCATTAGTTTGCGATTTTACAAACCAAGAATTTGTTGCCTGGTCATAAATATCTGTCAGGAATCTTCAATTCATTTTGAAATGGAAATAGGTTGTGAGGATATAAACTGGGGAGAGTACCATTTAAAATTCTATAATGTGCTAAATATGTGTCATGCTGTATTTTCAACAAACTATCTGCTTGACAGTTAAATTTTCATTTAAAAATAATTGGACATTCATGTATTGTGAATAGATTAACAATATATA
The DNA here is from genome assembly GCA_019973975.1 of Trichonephila clavata. Lineage (NCBI taxonomy): Eukaryota > Metazoa > Arthropoda > Arachnida > Araneae > Nephilidae > Trichonephila > Trichonephila clavata. Next base: position 22,136 of record BMAO01002450.1, read on the forward strand.
TTTTTATCAGTATTGGCATGCAGAAGTAGATGATGTGACTTATACTATTAGTAGGCTGAATTACAATAATTATCATCAAAATATTTATTGAAAGCAGGCTTTTTATCAGTCGATGCAATTTTAAAATTTTCCATTATTTGTTTACATCTGATTGAACTTATTCCTTCCAAATGAGCTACTAGAGAAATTTCCCTTCGCATTTCAAAATTGGAAAACAAGATCATTTAATCATTTCTTCCAAGTGCATTGAAGGCGTAATGCAATTAATTTTTAACTGGGCACCCTTTCGCTCAGAATGTTGAAACACAATACATATTTCCTGTATTTAATTTATTAATAATAACATGAGCAACAGAGCAAAGCATTCCTTATTAGTCTAGTACAATTAAACTTCTATTAACCGAATACATATTCTAATACTGAAGATTTTTCAATACCCACTTCAAGATTAGCTTTTTCTTTTATATGTCTAGGAAGCTTCACATGTTAGCAAATGTGTTAAATATCTAAATCTACAATTTCACTCATGATATGGAAAAGGTTAAGGGAAAGTTAAATCTCAACATATTGTGTAGATCTTTACATGTGATTCGTATAAAATTTTTTGCAATAGATAATACATTCCAATAATGATTTTTTTCTTACTTTAATTAAATAAATGTATTTTCTTATTAAGAATAGTGTTATTACCTTTGGTTGGATCCTAGCAGGGCACCCTTCTTTTACAAGAACACCTCCAGAAAATTTATATTTTCTATTATTATTCTCACAATCATTTAAAAATTTAGCCAAACAATTTACCTCATATATTTACGCTAATTTTTCATAACAATCAATAGAACTTTCGATTTAACGACAAGAAAAAGTTTTACACTCACGAGATCCGCCAAGGGGGCAATCACCCAGCAGGGACTAAAAAATAATGAATCTACTACAATGGTAAATACCTGGAAATTTTAAAACGTATTATTAAAACATTATAAATAATCAAAGCATAAAATTTTTACATTCACGTGATCGGAGAATCGAGCTTTTACACGGCAGAAGCTAGAAAGTCGATGAACGGAAAATGTTAATTACATCAAATCAAAGCACAAAATAAAATAAAAATACAATATAAAAAGAGTAAAATAATAATTCAAAATTATGAATCAAAGTTTTTAGTTGTTCACATAAGTTAGAAATTCCATAAATCAGTAAATATGTTAAAATGATGGAAAACTTAACAGGAAATTGATACAATATAAAAACTGCAAAAAAATGTAACAATCAAACATTATAATTCAAAGTTATAAAATACCTAATCAATAAATCTCCCCGCTAGAATTTCATATACGAACCTTTCAGCACGAGCGCTATAGCAAGAATGATTTTAGTAGGTTCAATTAAGCCAACGATGAACTTGGCGATTTTCAAAAAGAGGCCAAAAATATCAAAGTAACCCATCCTTGTTTGTACATTATAGGAATAGGTGCTGCCAACGAAATTGCGCATTACACGTCCGGCCTTGTTTGTTCCTTTTATCTGTCACTATCGTGTAAATTGACTTACTACATACACGGCCTTCTGATTATATTTTTAAAAAGAAATATATAGAGAGCAGCTTGTTTTTTTCTCAACTCGGCTACACCTTGAAAGTCCTGGTTTACATCGTAAACAGACGAAGTTGGTTAGTATGGTTATTATATTTATTTTCGATTTAAATTTTTCATATTTACTGAAATGGTTTATTGAGAGTTAATTTTTCTGTTATTTTTTTTCAGCATGCGTTTGTATTTTATTCTACTCATGTGAGCTAAACTTAAATGCCTCATTTTATAAACATTAAAAGTCGTTTTTGTAAATAAAGCAATTTTTCTGTTTTGTTTCATTATATAAGTTTTGATCACAAGAATTCAGCCTATTTAAGTATCGTGTGCATGTTGCAAATATTCTTGATGTTATTCAATTTTAAATTGAAATCTAAATATTATAATGGATCATCTTAGATGTTTTGTTAGTTTAATATATTTAATTTGATTCATGGGTAGAAAAACAAATCTAATAGTGAATAGAAGTGGACTTACTTTATCAGCTATTTCTACTAGTCACATACAGATAAAACCTGTTGCATTATCAAAGGTGAACACTAAAGAAAAAGTGTCTTGAAGATATCATTAGAAACATTTCTGTTGTTTAATTCCTTTATTTGCATGAGCGAGTATGATGGAGCCTTATCGCAAGTCTTACAATAATTATTTGAGTAATGTTCACAGATTCAGCATATTGTTTGGTATTTTTCTTTGTTTTAATTGTGTATCGGAAGATGGAGATCGAACAAGATCATTAACGAAAGCCAGAATGTTGCAAATTAAACTGATACTGCTCTATAAAATT
>BMAO01002451.1:0-36694 GCA_019973975.1 Trichonephila clavata
AAACAGTGCGACGTTAATATTCACTCACTCACTAAAACTTTTAACCCTTTTTCAATCAAACCGAGGCCACTATAATTACAAATCAATCTATGATTGAACTAGATCTACAGATTCAAGTTCTTCATGACTTGCTCTTATTCATGAATTTCTATGAGTTCATCCATCGTCAGCTCAATAATTCTGGAATTTAGCAGTCCTGGACGCCATCATATCCACTTCTGAATTTATTTGCCTGGCAAGATCGACAACTTCTTCAATCAAATTACCAATTTCACTAGCACTGTAGCAACAGGAATTTTTCAAGGGGGGGGGGGGTCGAAAGTCTACTATTCTCGTATCATGCTCCAATATGTCACCCAACATATTCTTTTGATTTTATCTATTTGGGGGAATAAAAATTAATTAATAATTAATACTATTAATTGAATAAAAATTAGCATTAATTAATAAAATTATTAATAAAAAACAACTACTTAAGTTTTTCGAACTATATACATAGGATTATAATCAACCGAGAAAAAAAATCAAGGGCTATTAGGGGTGTCCGGACACGAGGACCCCACCCCCTTGTGTGTGTACACCACTGTCTAACAATAATTCGCCTGGTGTCTTAATGATGGGGGGGAGAGGAAATGACGAATTGAAGAGATTTGAAAATATCGTAATTCCGAATTCGTAAAGTCGAGGTATTACTGTATTATAAAGTTAAAGCATATATATCTCGGCCTAACTATCAGAATGCGTAACTTCACGAAGGAACTAATTCGAAGATAGAGGGTACTACGCGCCAAGTGGCTGTTCCATGGAATCCAAGGTGGAGGCCTAGCGGTAACAAATCACCAGGAAAATAAATGTAAAGAACTGTTATGAAATATATTTCAAATGAAGAATATATAGGAATAAATTAAAAATTAAAAAATCAATCTATAATGAATATCAATATAATATATCAAAAATACCATATAATAATAATAATATGTAATATATATCATATTTAAATTAATAGTAATTACGAAATATGATAATATTCATATATTTTTTTATATATAGTATATAAGTATTATATATAATAATTCGTATAATTAATTATTATATATAACAATGCTCATATAATATAATAATAATTATAAATAAATAACATTTGTAACATTTATAAATAAATAAAATAACTACGTAATATGTATTAAAATTAATAATGAATATCAAGTAATAAGTGAAATATTTGAAAACTGAGAGCCTTTTCAATGAATTTCATCGAACAAGGAACGTTCAAACATGCATTATTAAAAATAATATATTAAAATTAAAAAAAAAAAAACATTTTTAAAAACAAGCTTTATTTAAACTCGCTAAAAAATTTAAAAAAAAACGCTTCCTTTAAAACTTTTTTACTATCAACTTAGGACGTCATTACACAATTTATATGATACAAGGCTTGTCGCGAGATTAAAGTACTCGTATTTACATAGTTGAAATTTTAAAATTTAAAATCAATCACATCAAGTTACTTAATTTATTTGTTTATCTACACAGGTAAATCTCACGGCAAGCATTTATATCAAATAAATTGTGTAATGACGTTATAAGTTGATAGTAAAAAAGTTTTAATGGAAAAGTTTTATTTTTATTCTTTTTAGCGCGTTTGAATAAAAGCTTGTTTTATATATTTTTTTTTACTTTATTTTATTTTTTTTCCTATTTATAGCTGGACAGGTTTCTCAGTCTGTTCATCTCATTCAACGCATCATGTTGCAAAGTCGTTCATCGGTTACTTTCAAACAGTCTGGCCAAATGAATTCTTGCAAGAAAACGCATTAGACGAAAAACACAACAAAAAATGTTAAATCCTTAATTTTTAAGCAATTTTTTTAATCTTCGTACATGTTTTGGATAATATTATTCTACACAACACACACACAAAATTTTTATTGGGAGATTATCTTCAAAAATTACGAAATTATTAAGTGCTTAGTTTAAAATTTTGAATACTTTTTGAAAATCGTAAAAAAAATTCGCAATTTTTTTTTAAATGCTGATTTTAAAAGAGAAAAGCATGAGCTGTTTTAGAACGGAATGTTGATTCATTTAAATGAAAAAAATTCATGCGCAGCAGTTTAGACAACATTTTTATCGTAAAAAAAAAAAAGTTTCTTGTATTGAAAATTAATACTCCAAACTATTAATACTGCCAAATCTCATTTATTTCACAAATAACATGCAACTAGAGTCCAAGACTCACCTAGTTATAAACAATTCTTTCATGGAATACTTTTAATTAAACAAAACAGAACGAGCGCTTCCTGTTGCCACAGCGTACAAAATAATATACTTTTGCAATATCGTTCAGTTCACGGTGACAAAAATTAAACAATGATAAATAAATTCACGTGAACAAAATAATAAATTTAAATAATTGTTTTTGCTTTTAACATAATAAACTGAATTATAAAGTGGATCTCACATCCTCCACCTTGAGATGTGGAAGTCCACAGCTCAACAACTATATTAGAGATCCAGCTTTTGGGAATTTTAACAATCCGTCTAGTCTTGTCTTGTTTTGAACAATTGCGTAGTCGATGGAGTTGTGTCAGAAACACTTAGGAATAGCATTCTTCATAGAGGCTATTTTTGTAGATAATGCATTTTTGTCAGGTGGAAAGACGAATCATTAGAAGAGATCTCTAAAGGGAAGACGCGCTGAATTGGACGCAGAATTTCTCCGCGAGATGTTCTAAGTTTAATGAGTCGACACACACTGTCTTTCCCTGGCATAATTTCTGTCACTTTCCCCAGTGGCCAGTCGATTCGATTGGCGTTGTCACTTTTTATGAGAACAATGTCCCCGGGAGTTATCATCGAAGTTCTAGTCTTTCCGGCCTCCTTATCAAAGATCCAAGATATTCGGACCTGAACCTCTTTCGAATGTCCTTCTGTAAAGCTAACCTGTATTTGACACGATGGTTGAGACTTTTATGATCTGCCGCATCACAGTCTGGAACACCAGAGTTTTTGATATCCTGAAGAAACATCGCAGGGGTAAGTGGAACAAATTCTGAGTCACATTCGTCGATGTAAGTCAAAGGGCGTGAGTTGATTACAGATTCACAATCACAAATAACTGTTGTCAACTCCTCAAATGCCAAACTTGCTCTTCCAAGTATTCTTCTCAAAAGACTTTTAAGAATACCAATTAGTCTCTCCCACCATCCACCCCACCATGGTGACGAAGGGGGATTAAATTTCCACTTAATTGGACGAAGAGCATTGTCGCTACAAATGCGGCTCCAATCTAAACTTCTAAGCAAATTGGAAGCTCCGACAAAATTAGTGCCATTATCACAGTACATGGTTTCACATCGGCCTCTCCGAGCTATAAATCGCCGTAGAGCTAGCAAAAAGCTTTCGGTCGATAGCGATGAAACAAGCTCTAAGTGGACAGCTCTATATACGGCGCATGTAAAAATGCATACCAAGCTTCTTTCCATCTTTTAAAAATAAAGGTCCCGTTAGGTCAATTCCACAAATCTCGAACAGGTTTACCTGTCGTATTCGATCTTCAGGCAAAGGAGCAGATACAACATCACAACATTTAGAAGAAAATCTTTTGCAAACGACACATTTTGAGATAACAGAACGCACTGTTTTTCGTCCACTCAAAATCCAAAAATGTTCTCTCAAAATATTAAGCAAAATTTAAGTTCCAGCATGATTATTTTGATATGGTGAGAAAATATTAGTCTTTCGACAACTTTATGTTTGGACGGGAGAACAGCTGGTTCCCTAAAATCTTCTGTATCCTGACGGAAAATTATTTTCGTCTTGAGCCGTATTATTCCATCAGCATCCTCATACGCACTCAAAGTTTTTAGTTTTGCATCATGCTCGTTCACAAAAGATTCCGACTGGACCAATTTTATCACTTGTTTCTCTGCTGCCCTGTATTCTTCAGCATCCAAACTTCCCTTTTTCCTTAGTTGAACATCGCATCTGCAGCTCTTTACAAATCTCAAAATCCATCCCACTAACTTCACAATGCTTTCATATTTTGAAAAGCGCTGATAAAACCAGCCTGCAGATGAATCTTGATTTACAGACTCCAAAGCTAATATTGAGAGCTTTTCCTTTTCTCTTTTAGTATCTCATCTTCATCAAACTCATATTCATTGCATGGTCCTTCGTCTTCAAATAAAGTAAGCCATTTTGGCCCTCCCACCATCTAGTTTTCACTAAAATACTTGCTTTGCATCCTCGGGAGGGTAAATCAGCTGGATTTTCAAAGCCAGAAATATGACGCCAAGAAAAAGCTTGGCTAATATTCCGTATTTCTTGGACTCTGTTATTCACGAAAATAGACCAATTTTCATCTTTAATGATCCAGGTAAGAACGGTAGTGGAATCACTCCAATAAAAACATCTAATATCCGTCCATCCAAGAGCATCCAACACAGATTTCGTTAATCTTGCTCCCACCAATGCAGCAAGAAGCTCTAATCTTGGAATTGTAGCAACTTTGAGAGGAGATATTTGTGATCTCGAGTCTAAAAAATGTACCTTTCCACATTCTCCCTCTTGTACAAGATACGTAACTGCGGCATATGCATCTCTACTTGCGTCACAAAAGGTATGAATGGAGAAGTTCTTCATATTTCCTGGATTTACGTTGATCCAGCGAGGAACGGTAACATTTTCCAATACTTTTAGTTCCCTAAACCATTGTAAAAATTCTTGTCGAAGGGATCCAGTGATTTCTTCGTCCCATTCCAACGATAATTTCCAGGTTTTTTGTAGCATAATTTTAGGACAAAGCATTACAGGAGATACAAATCCAAATGGATCAAACACTTTGTGAGTAACCGATAATATTGAGCGTTTAGTAATGTTGTCGACATTTACTTCTTTCAACCAGCTGATATTTAGCAAAAAACAGTCTTCAATTTTATTCCATTGAAGGCCTAACAGATCTGTTTTGAAGGACTTCCATCCTCTGTTAGTGAAGATTCCCAATCCCGCAGAATGAAACCACCTTTTTTTAAAAACTCATTAGAAACACTTATCACTCGCTGCAAATCTAATTCACTGTGGACGCTGGTTACAAGATTGTCCACATAAAAGCTCTTCAAAAGACAACTAGTTACAAAAGGATCAACATCAGTATTTTGCTCAAGATGATACTTCAATACAGCTCCTAGTAGAAAAGGACTGCTGCGAACGCCAAAAACTACTCTGGTATGCCGAAAAAACCTGTAGTCTTTGAAAGCCTTATTTGTCCACCATAGAAATCTCAAGAAGTCTTTGTCTTCTCTACAGAGGCTAATTTGCAAAAAGGCTTTCTTTATGTCTGCGATTACACCAATCTTCTTTTCTCGAAAACGCAGCAAAATATCAAGAATGAGCTCAATCAAGTTTGGACCACTATGTAAGGAGTCATTTAGTGACGGATGTCCTTTGAGTCGAGCAGATGCATCAAAAACCGGGAGAATAGGAGTTGTCTTACTAACTTTGATAACAGGTCTGTGAGGTAGATAATTAGCAGGCAAATCTTTCTCTTCAATTGGTACTTCTTCGATAATTCCTTCACGCAGCCATTCGGAAAATATGCCCTCATAACTATCGTACAAATTTTCCTGAAATAACTTCTTGGTTGTGGTGTCTAACCTTCTTTTAGCTTGCTCAAAATTATCAGGTAAAGGCACACAGTTATCTAACCAAGGCAAATGAACTTCATAGCGATTATCTTCATTGTACCTAACTGTTTGAAGAAAATTTTCAGTAGTCAAATCCTCTTGCTCTTTTTTGACAGCTTTTCAATAGGATCCTTGATTCCAATAGAATCCAGTTTCCAGAGGTCCGAAATGTCAAACTCTTTAGCGAAAAGTGATATCACTAACATGGCATTGTTTGTAGTAACTTTACTATCAGGAACTTTCCCTAACAAAGTCCAACCAAGCAAAGTCTCAATGGCTACTAATCCGCATAGTAAGACCCTACGGTGACCGATTAAAATCTTTCCAAAAAGATCAGCTCCTATAACTACTTGTACAGGTTGCGGCTTTTCTCCCACATCACTTAATGTTATATCCCTTTCTTGAAGCTCTTTTAACCAAGGCCCGGAGTTCACAGGTGATACATCATTACAAATAGCTACCTGATCCAAAGCTTCAAAGTTGCATGCAAAATTGTTCTTAATATTTTTCAACCTAATTCTGTAACATGTATGTACAAATTCTTTAGATTTAATCCCACCAAACAGTGAACGTAGCAGATTTTCTTTCTTTACAGGAACGTATCCCATTTCTTCGGCAAGACTCTTTACAATATAAGACTTTTGCGAGCCGGTGTCCAGAACAATTCGCACGATTTTTTCTTTTTTATCTGATATGAGCTTGCACTTTAGAGTCTGTAAAAACACTTTAGGACCCACACTCAGGTTGGACATGTTGACCTCGTTGAAAACTTCAGCTTCTTCCGTCTTCTTGAAATCATTTTTTCTTGACTCGTTTGTTTCGCACATCAAGGGAACATGTTTCTTCCCGCAAATTACACATCTCAAAAATGAATGACATTTTCGGACGGGGTGACCGGGAGCCAGACAGGCAAAACAACAATTTTTTCCCCTCAAAATCCTTCGTTTTTCATCTAAACTCATTTTTTGCGCAGAAAAACAGTCCGCACTGGGATGAGTTTTCTCGCAAAAAGCACATGACTTTTTGGTTTTACGAGTATGTGGATTGGTAAAAAGACCGGAGGCGGTGGGTGTTTTATTTTGTTTTACTCTCGGTTCAAATTTCTTATTTCTAAACCCAATATTGTCTTTCTTTTTGTTTAAACCGAAACCTTGCATCGCCAAACAAATCCTTTCTTCTGATTCTACTTCAGATTTTAAGAATTTTAGTAAGCTACTAAGCCTTTCTTGTGGTTCGCCACTATGATGGAAATCAGGACCTCTTTGTCTTTGCCATGCTCTTAGTATATCTTCCGGTAAGCATGACTCAAACAAAGGATGAAGTAGAGCAGCGCTTTTATCCGTTGTTACGCCAAGTGTCTCTAATGCCCTAATCTGAGACTCCAAATGGTCATACAGCGTACATAAATTAACAGTCGAACTTTGCGAAGCGTTTTGTAAAACCAATTTTAAAAGCTCGCAGACATAGAATTCTATAAGTAAATCAGTTCGACCAAAACGCGATTTTAAAGATTCAACAGCTTTGGAGTAGTTGGCGCCGGTGGGTGGAAATCTTTCCACTACCTCCCGAGCGCGTGAGCCGCTAACGGTTGCTTGCACTAAATACTGAAATTTATTTTCTGGTGCTATATCAACATCATTATGAACATGTTTGAACTGGCTCCAAAAAGGTAACCAGTCCTTTAAATCTCCTGAAAAATGGCGTAATTCTAACTTAGGTAAGTGAAATTTCTTTTTTACACTACCTGACTCTGGAGTTTGATCATCTAGAGCAGGGGTGGCCAACCCGCGGCACGCGTGCCACATTGTGGCACGCGGGGGTCGTAACTGTGGCACGCGAAGGCTTTTTGAAAAATTACAAAAATATTATGAAAATATTACTGAATTAATTGAATTACAATAAAAAAAATTGTCACTAAGAGAATATGTAAGAAACAGAAATTTTCAGCGTGAGATTTTAAGAGCGCTAAGCAAGATTTTTCTTTTTTTCAGAAAAACGCCAAAAATGAGATCATTTGCTCCAAAACTTACAATTCTACTGCTTTGTAACATTCGGAGAAAAGTGTTGAGTAACATGAGACTAAAAACAAATAAATTCTCTCTCTCTCTCTCTCGGACGGTCGAAACTGCCCAAAAAGTCACCCTCTCTCGGGGGCGGTTAATTGTTAACATCTCAGATTTCCATTCAAATTTCAGCTTCCACTTGCAGGGCTGAAGTTTATAGCTATTGGCTGTCAGCGTGATGTCAGATAAAAAGTTTTTTCCGGAGATGTTGGCTATTTACGATTTCTGTAATGTCAAGAAGTAATTCTGCAATATATTAGGAGCACAGTTGTGATACGGTAGAAGTAATTCTATCTGCTCAAAGTAGCCGCTTTGTAAAGCAGAGGGAGTGTAAACTTGCATCCATGACTAATCAGAATTCTGGATTCGGAGCCTAGAAAATTTGTAGCATCACATTGGCAAATTGTTTCTAGCTGTCAGACTCAATTGATTTTAAACTCTGTTTAGCAAGACGTTTAACTTTTCTACAATTGTTTTTAGATTTTAGTGTTGAGCGTAGTTGTTTAAATTTTTTTAAATTTTCAATATGTTTATGAGTAAACCTTCGACATCGAAAAGAGATTATAAAGAGGATATTGCAGTACGTGATTTTAAAATTGTCTCGGAAGAACAATACTTGTTTACACATCAAAATGCTTCCGAGCTTGTTTGTTTGATATGTGGAATTTGTATAGCAGTTCCAAAAAAAATTAACTTGGACCATCATTTTAAACAACTGCATAGTGATTTCAAAACAAATATCCTGTTGGATCAAATTTGCGAACGGAATTCATCAATAAAAAAAAGAAATCTTTAGCCGGCAACAATCTTTGTTCCAGAAAAGAAATGACGAAATGGAAACCATGGTGAAGGCTTCTTATGAACTTTCTTTGTTGTTAGCCCGCAAAAAAACACACCATATTCTGACGGAGAGGAGATAATAAAAAGCAGCCTTTTAATTTTCGCCCAAAATGTCGGTGATCTTAAGGTAAGTCGGTACCCCCTATCCCGCTAATGTTAAATTGAGCATTTTTATGTGCCTTTTTCTCATAAAATATTAAATGTACAGACTTAAATTTTTTTCTGTATATTAATTAGACTTTTTTATTTAAACTGAAGTGAGCTTTTTCAAATATATTGTTTAGTTTTTTCAAAAACTTTCATCGTAATGTATCACTATGAATTTTTTGAAAAATGTCATTTTTTTTCACGATAACTGACTTTTACAAACATATTATCGGTATATTAATAAAAGTTCACCTCATTATATATATTAACATATCAGTAATATTCAGTGAAGATTGCAAGTGCTTCCGTTGAATAGGTTCTGAGAAAATGGTACTCGCATTTTTAAAAACACCGTTTTGAGATAATTGCATTTTTATTATAAAATGTCACTTCATCAAAAAAATTATGAATTACAATCTGTATTTGCACTATTTTTTTAAAAATTAGCTTATTCTCAATAACTTCTAAGACTTTTTACTTATTTCTTTTACTTAGATTTCTCAGAAAATACATGTATAGCATTTTTCACTTTTAATCTATCGAGATATTTTATAGCATTTTCATCCTTTTTCTCAAATTATGCATCAATTTTTGAAAAATTTTTAGTTCTGATACATTACTGTCCATCCAAGTTGACTATAAGTATCATAAATACCATGTAAAAATGTGTCAATACATGAAAATATGGCTTTGGTAATACATCATTATACAACATTTCGAAAAATTTCATTACTGTTTTATAAATTCACATAAAAAACACAATTTCTTAAAGTATCAGAATTAAAAGAATTCTTAAAATATTGCATAAATGGTATCCAAAACAACAAGAAAACTAATTTTATGTTTTTAAACATGAAATTTGTGTATTTTTTGTATGTAACAAGTTTTGCGCAACGAAAAAGGGCATTGCATTTTGGGATATATTTATGTACCTTTTACTAAAAATCTATTGAAAACAAAGCTTAAAAATTTATGTGTGCATTAAATTAACATTTATCTTTATACAGAAGTGAAATTTTTTTTAAAAATTGATCAGCCTGTTTAAAAATGTAATTTTTGCACAGTAGAATAATGAATTTTATAAAAATTTTCCTTTTCTATATTACGACATCTGCTTTTTAGCTAAATGTCTGAGGAATATCTCAAAAATTTCACTTCAGTATACACAATATATATGAAATATAAAATAAAAAATTCCAGTTCATGCATACAATAAATTTATAGAAAAAGACACAAATTAAGAAATATAATACATGAATAAATGACATTTCGAAAAGTTTCACTAGTGCTTTTGTATATTCACATGTAAACACAATTTCTTAAAGTATCAGAATTAAAAAGTTTATTTAAATATTACATAAATGATATCCAAAAGAAGAAAACTGTTTTTATGTTTTTAAACATGAACTTTATGTAATTTTATGTGCATAACAAGCTTTACAGGTAACGACAAAAATCATCCCGTATCATCACATATATATGTGTATTTTTTCTCAGAAACTGTTAAATATTAAGACTTCTGATTTAGTCTGAATATTAATTAGACTTTAATATTTATGCTGAAGTGAGATATTTCAAATGTAATGTTAAGTTTTTTCAAAACCATGCAACATAAAAATATTACTATGAATTTCTTGAAAATTTTCATTTTTTTTCTACGATAAATGCTTTATGTTAAATTATTTTGGGAAAATTTATAAAGGCACACTTCAGTGTACATGGTTATGTTCAGTGTACATATGAGTTTGTTTTACTGAAATTTTATGAGCATCCTTGCATTATTTTCTGATAAAAAAGAACATAAATTTTTATAAACAAACTTTTTGAAAAATGCATTTTTAACATGAAATGTCACTTTATCACAAAAATTATGACTTCCAACATGTATTTGCCACATTTTATTCAACATTAGCATCAAGTCAATATATTTTAAGTAAAAAAAGCATCAAAAGTGTTTTCAAATTGTCAGAAAATACATACATAACATTTTTCAGTTTTTGTTTAACGAGATATTTTGTAAAATTTACATCTATTATCACAAAATCGCTATAAATTTTAGAAGAATTTGTAGCATTTATGTATTACAAATATCAAAGTAGAGCAAATATCATCATAAATATAATGGGAAAAAATTTATTTATATGGTTTTGGTGTGCATTTGAAAAAACATGATTTTACGTCATTTCGAAAGTTTTCATATGTGTTCTGTGTGTTCACATGCAAACATAAGTTTCTATGACTTTTAAATTTCAAAAGTTTCTCTAAACTGTACACATGATTTCTTAAACAGCAAAAATAAAACTGTTTTTATGTTTTTAAACATGATATTTAGGTATTTTTATGTATTTAACCAGCTTCTTGCAAGGACAAATGGTATTACACATCTGAATTTTTGTATGTACAATTCATTCAGAAACTTTTGAATATTTAAGTTTAAAAACTTGTCTGTACAGTTAAGTAACATTTATATATATACTGAAGTGATATTTTTTTTAAAAAAAAATTAGATTTTTTAAAAACAGACATTTATCAATAAATTTATTCAAATTTGTTTGTTTTTTGACACATGTGCTCTAAGCTAAATGTTTTTTTTTGTTGTAATATTTTCAAAATATCACTTCAGTATCCACAAGAATGCATAAGGAATATATAATGTAAATTTGCAGCTTTTTTTTTTCACATACAGTAAATTTAGAAAATTTTATTTTTTAAAAAGCAATTTTAAAATTATAAATTATGAAAATAGTAGTTTTGAAAAAAATCATACCTTGTGAAAGTAAATATTTAATAAGAAATAATACTTTTAAAACTCTTGGAAGCATGTTGTAACTCGAAATTCCGCCACCAAACTAATACAGTTAATCGAACAGTCAACTGTTATCTAAAGTTAATTGCGTTTGAATAAACAAAAAGAAGGCTTTGCAATTGTTTCAGGATAGTTAAAAGGCAAATATCTGTCAAAAAGGGGGCGTGGCCCACCAGTTGATAATTTTTTAAAAGTCATTTTGACATAGTTCTAATTGAAAATATGGCATAAATGTTATATCCCTAGAAAGGTAATGAAATACAGATTTCAGAAATATCAAAAACTCAAAATCGATCATTCCATGATTTTTACCCTACTGACCTCCCTTAATGTTAAAAATATTGTTGATAAAATAGCTTTGTCCAGAAATACCGTCATGCGTCGTATAGATGACATGGGCCAGGATGTTGGAACGCAAATTGTCTCTGGACTTAAAAATTGCAAATATTTTTCATTAACTTTGGATGAAAGCTGTGATATCACTGACAATGCGCAGTTAAGCATCTTTGTGCGTTACACGAACGAAAATTTTAATACTGTGGAAGAACTTCTTGATTTGCACCAACTAGTTTTAACTACAGGTGAAGACATTTTTAAGGAACTTAAAAATGTGATTGAAATTAACAAAGTAGAATCGACAAAATTAGACAGTGTTTCCACAGATGGAGTGCCTTGCATGGTTGGCAGAATAAAAGGTTTTGTTGGATTGCTTGAAAATTATTTGGGAAGAAAAGTTAACAGGTATCATTGTATTATTGATCAAGGAGTTCTTTGTGCCAAGGACTTAAACTTGTCTTTCGTTGTTGACCCCGTGGTGCGCTGTATCAACAAATACGAGCTCGTGCTCTGAATCGACGAAGATTTCGTACGTTTTTCCCTGAAAAAACGGAATAAAATGCCAAGTTACTCCTTCATTGTAGTATGCGCTGGCTTTCCAAAGGAAGTTCACTTGCGAGATTTTGGAGTTTGAGGGAATGTGTTTTAGAATATCTGGAAGAAAACGAACTGTCCAGTGAATGCTCGCTCCTCAAAAGGGAAAATTTGCTGTGGGATTTAGCTTTTCTTACCGATATAATGGAACATTTAAACAATTTAAATTTTAGATTACAGGGAAAAAATTGTATTTTTCCTATTCTAATTGGTCATATATCCTTTGCTTTTTTGTTTGGATTTTGGAGAGAGAAAAATAATTCATTTTCCATTCATACAGGAATTATCTGCCAAAGTTAGCAATGTTCCGAATTATGATAGATTTAAAAATTTAATATCCACTTTGCAGGATTCTTTCAGTGCCAGGTTTGAGGATTTTAAAGATGATAAAAAATACTGAACTTTTCACAAATCCTTTTTCGATTTCTCTTCAAGACATTAATTTTTACTCACCTCGGGTACAAATTGAAATTATATTGACCTACAGCACCATATTACTCCGAAAAGCAAATATAAGGAAATTATTTTAACCGCAAATGATCCGAATTACATCGAATTTTGAAAATTTGTGCCACCAAGTAATTTTCCAAATTTACATGATTTAGCGGTCAGATATTGTTGGAGGTTTGGATTAACATATGTTTGTGAAGAAATGTTTTCTGTTATATGAACGTAATTAAATCAAAATATCACTCAAACTTAACTGATATGCACCTAAAACACCTAATTTTGTTAGCATCTTCACGAGCTAATCCAAATATAGATGATTTAGTAAAAAAAAACTACAGATTCAAAAGCCACATTAAGAGACTTCTTAGTAATCATTTAAAATTAAATGTTTCAAGTTGCTTATTTTTATTTTGTACCTTAGCTAACTGACTGATCCTGTAAAAATTTTTCAACAATAAAATATAAGTTTCTACTTTTGTTTTATTTGTTATACCATTTTCTTTTTACATTTTCACTGTATAGAACTTGCATTTAAAAGTATGTTTTTGGTGTAAATAACCCATAACAAGCGTATAAGTAACACACTTTTTTACTTTTGTATATTTTTTAGTTTGGTGGAAAAGTTGAAAGTGGCACGCGTTATTTTTTTTTTATCAGATTGTGGCACGCTTCCCAAAAAGGTTGGCCACCCCTGATCTAGAGTATGTAAAACTGTTCGGGAGTTTAATCTCGCCAAATCCAACTCATGTTGTCTTTGTCGTTCTCTTTCTTCTTCTTGGCGCTTTCTCTCTTCTTCTTGGCTCTTTCTCTATTCTTCTTGGCGCTTTATCTCTTCGTCTTGGCGATTTCTCTCTTCTTTTTTCTGCCTTTCAGAAACAGTTGTAACTAGTACGGTTGAAACAAAGTCCGGATCATTTTTATATTCTTTACTGTTTAAAATTACATTTTTCAGTGTAGATATGGTAACCTTCAACGGCAAGTCCTCATTGATCTCTTGACACAAATAAATTAGGTCTTCTTTCTTGAAGCCTTTAACAGATGTAAACATATTGACACTTAATAGTCCTGTCACCGGACGCCAGATATCGTAAAAATAAAAAATAAAAAGTTTCTTCTATTGAAAATTAATACTCCAAACTATTAATACTGCCAAATCTCATTTATTTCACAAATTAACATGCCAACTAGAGTCCAAGACTCACCTAGTTATCAATAATTTTTTCATGGAATACTTTTAATTAAACAAAACAGAACGAGCACTTCCTTGTTGCCACAGCGTACAAAATAATATACTTTTGCAATATCGTTCAGTTCACGGTGACAAAAAATTAAACAATGATAAATAAATTCACGCGAACAAGATAATAAATTTAAATAATTGTTTTGCTTTTAACATAATAAACTGAAATTTATAAAGTGGATCTCACAATTTTCATAAAAACACATCGATTTTGAATCATTTAAAAAATCATAAAAAATACAAATAATATTATTTTGTAAAAAAAAAAATTACGCTGTGTATCGTGGTGAAATAAATTATCTTTCCCATTCCGTAATTATTTTTTGTCTGAGTGTTATAAAAAAATTAAATCGCTGTTTTAAAAACGTCAAAACTCAAAAAAAATCCCCTTTTCGTTCTTCATTTTGCGCCGCCTAGTACAGCGGAATAAACAGCCGACAGGGGTAAAATAATTATGCGTTTGAAGGTTTTTAATTAATATCTTTTTAACTAAATGCAATATCGGAATATAAATGGTCAAAACATGGATTGCCATCCACACTAAACTTGTATACAAAATTTCACGTCAATTGGTTGAAGATATCAGCTTCAAAATTGAGTTGCAAGATTCCACCCGAACAAATTACATGCATAGCAAATTAAATAAAAGCTTTTAAAAATAGTGGAAATGTGCGATTTATAGCAATAATTATTCATTCTTTTAAAAAAATATCCTGGTCCCCACCAATGATAATACAAATATCCATATTCGAAAATAGCGCAAAATACAACAGAAGATTGAAATAGTAGCTTAAAGAATAAATGCAATGAAAATGGTTAAAATTTTTACAGAAATCGAATTAAAAAACCTAAAATTAATAGGGTTACTGCTGGTAAAAACCCAATAAAAATTAACTTCAATTTACGTTATCCCCATGGCAACCACATTGCCAGACGATAAAAATATCAAGGTAACTACACTCAAGAGCCAAAACATTATGACCACCCCTACATTTTGCAATGAACTCGCCTGGA
This sequence comes from Trichonephila clavata, assembly GCA_019973975.1. Classification (NCBI taxonomy): domain Eukaryota; kingdom Metazoa; phylum Arthropoda; class Arachnida; order Araneae; family Nephilidae; genus Trichonephila; species Trichonephila clavata. Next base: position 15,175 of record BMAO01002451.1, read on the forward strand.
TGACGTGGAAGGCACGTGATCAGGTGGAAGTGGTGTTTAACTGCTGCTGGAGAGTCTGAAGAATAATTCTTTCACTTACTTTTGTTTGTGATGGGAAAGGCTGCGGATCTAAGCGACTTTGATAGAGGGCAGATTGTAATGGCTCGAAGGCTCGGAACAAGTATTTCTTAAACTGCACTACTCGTGGGTTGCTCGCGATCTACAGTTGTTAGTACTTATGCAAAGTGGATGAATGACGGTGAAACCAGCAGTAGACGACATGGTGTTGAACGTCCACACGCTATCAAAGAAAAAGGTCATCGAAGACTGCCTCGCATGGTGAAGCAAAATTGGAGCCAAACAGTGGCTCAGCTGACAGCCCAATACAATGCAGGGCCAAGTAGAATAGTATCGAGTACACTGTTCAGCAGACACTGTTGGATATGGGGCTACGCAGCAAACGTCCCACTCGTGTGTCTTTGCTGACCAAGCGTCATCGCCAACTGCGCCTGCGCTGGGCCCGGGAACATCGCGACTGATCCAAGGATCAGTGGGAGAGAGTTGCCTGGTCAGATGAATCATGGTTTGGTCATTCATCACGCCGATGGCCGTGTCAGAATACACCGTCTTCCAGGCGAACAGTTGCTCCCTCAATGTACAGTAGTTCATTCACAGGCCAATTTTAGCGGTATTATGCTTTGGGGATTTATGCTTCTCTTGGGCGTCTCTGGGACCCGTGGCTGTGGTAGAGCAGACCATGAATGCTACAGGGTATCTGAACATCATTGCGGACCAGTTGCATCCTTACATGGCCTCTGTTTTTCCAGCTGGAAATAGAATGTTCCAACAGGACAACACCCCGTGTCACAAGGCTAAAATTGTGTTGGAGTGGTTTCAGGAACATGGTGCTGAATTCCAGTTAATGTCCTGGCCGCCTAACTCGCCGGATCTGAATCCGATAGAACACATTTGGGATGTTATGGGACGGCAAGTCAGAGTCCCTTTGAAAAATTCCAGTGTGCGGCACTGTAGCCATCCAATACAACATAGATTTGAATATAGATAATCTCATATCTCCTTTCAGGTTCACCCACTTTATAGGAAAAAAATGTGTTGATATTTTTAAAGTAAAAGTAATATATATATAATTTGAATAAATATATTTTTGGATATTCTAATAACATTTGCTTATATTTTATTTTTGATTCAACGTTTACTGTCCTGGACACCAAAGTTAAATTTGTAACTTTTTTTATTATTCATTGAAATAGAATTATTTCACTGGGGCATAGATAAGTTTTGGGTATAAATAAGGGTGCATAGGTTCAGTAAGTTTGGGAAGCATTGGGTTAGTTGCAAATGAGATGAGATCCCGTGTCTTGTTAGCAAAATTCACATTAACCTGAACTCTTTTTAATCCTTAAGAAAAGAGAATCTATTTAAGGGAACCGGAACATCACTCCCCTTCGGAAAATCGAATTTTTGATTTTTATCTTAAAAAATAGGAAATTTATTGCTGATTCCAAAAATGTATAACATGTATAGGTTTAAAGCTTAATACCCGAGAAATTGCAGATTTAAAATGTTAACAACAGCTATGGCGGTTACAACAAATGTCTTTGTATCTGGAGCAAAGTATATCTACAAACATTCCCTCACAGAACCAGCTCTTGTCAAGATTAAAAACATAATTACAAAGATATGCACAATTTTTTTAACCTGTATTTAGAGACTTATCTGCGAAAGAACTTTTACTAAAATGTTTGAATGATCGTACCCAAAACCCAAATGAAAGCTTAAATAACTGTGTATGGAATCAAGTTCCAAAAAACACAATTGTGAGCACAAAAAAAATTTGTAAATTGGTGTAATGGACGCAGTGATATGCTTTAATGAAGTTGCACATGCGGGAACAAAATTATTAAGAGCACTAAAAATAAATCTTGGGATAAGCACTTGTGAAGGCCTTCGAAAAATTGACAAAGTTAGAATTTGTGAAGCCGAGCTAACAATTTAAAAAGCCAGCAAAGAGGCCAAGACTATTGAAAGACAAAAAAAAAAAAAAAAAAAAAGGAAGAAGGATGTATTAGAAGTGTTTATGCAAGATGAATACAAATCTGTAATATTTTAAATATGAAATTTTAGTAAGCTGTACCATTTTATTTAGTTTTTTTTTATATTACTCAAAATGTATTTTTCTAGTTTTTAGGTACATCCGTAGAAAAATCTATCAATTATATTTTAGGGAAATTTGGTATGAGCTTTTGTATAGTAATAATGTATTTAATGCTACTAATTTAATTCCAGAAATGTTAGTGTTTTTATTTTTACTGCCCATTTTCTAAAAAAAAAGGACCATTTTTTTATCAAAATTTTAAAGAATTTCTAAGCAATGAAATATAAAAAAAACTACAGCATTTAAATAAAGGTACAATTTTGTAACTAAAACAGCATGATTTGTTGTTTTATATGTTATAAAAGGAAAACTACAGGTCCCTAATCAACACCATGTATACGAAAGCACCTTTTGAAGTGTACTTTTTCAAATCCTTACATTTCTACAAATATTGTACATCTTTAAAAATTTTATGTTATAAGTGTATTAAGAAAAGTATGTAGATTGTGGGACACATTTTGTTTTGTTTATGGAGAATTTTTGTTTTTGAAAGTAGTGTTCCTTCGAAAATCGAAATTTTGCTTGCTTTGTGTTATCGAGAACGTCCCGGTTCCCTTAAGCTAATACTACTTTATTATGAACTTTTGGGAAAGGAATGAGATATTTTAAAGCTTAGGGGTCCAAACAGGGACGGGTTCAAGTATTGTCAGAGAAACATACCCCAAGACAGAGACTACAGATGAAAAATGTTTACAACAGTGATAGTCGGTGTTCAGGATTGCACTCAACTAATGGAATAAAGAAATATCGTACTTCAGTTCAACTAAAAATAATATTTATTTCACAGGCATTATTCAAAAATTCAAGACAACTCCACTTGAAAACATTGTCTTCCTGTGATAAATTTTCGAAAAACGTTGCTTTAATAATTCATTTGACTAAAATATTTCATTATTAATAATAATAAAATATTTTAATGGAAGTAATAATACAAATTACGTTTAAATTTGAACCACAAGAAAATATTTTGGGTGAAATGTTTTTCCCTAAGATTTTGTGATTAATAAGAAGTCCACTATGATGTTAATGTTAAAAAAAAATTACGATGTCTTTCTCTTATCTACACATATAAGTGAGTTTTGAATAAAAATAAGTAAGGAATGTGGGGTAGAGGTACACGAATCTTTTTTTCATTTCATAGATCCCCCCAAATGAAATCAAATTTCAAAAATGTCACAAAAGCAATAAATTCTTACTTTCTTTTTTACCGAATAGTTTTGCATATTTCGCGACAAACCAGCAACAAAGCTATGCATTTCCCCCTCCCTTCTTGAAGAGAAATGTACAATAAATTTTATGTCCCGTGCCTTTGCTGTTAGGCAACTGACAGAACATTTCTAACCGTACTTACTACCCAGTTCTTCAAGGACCAAGTTCAAAGTAAACGAGTATGTGAGGTAAGATTCTACCTTTTCTTTCATCATTCAATCAGTGTTTTTTTTTAAGGGGATCCTTTCACGTAGTATTTCCTTGATCACCATAATGTAAAAAGGACTTAATTTATTGAACATTTTTAAAAAATTGATTATCATACTAGCACCGATTTTTTCATGCGCAATTATTTAATTTTTAGTATTGTTTTAACGAGAGCCATTAAAAAAATAATTTGTTTTTAAGAAAAGTTCATAAATGGAGTAACATGGGAAAAGCTTCCAAACGAGAAAAATTCATGTACATTTTAGCCAGTAAATTTTTTTAAAATTCTTTGACAAAAAAAAAAGTCTCTTATAAAGGTATCCGACTACTCGCGACAACTTTTTCTTAAAAAATGGAGGAATGGGAACTTTTTTGTTGTTTTTAGATTTGTTTAGTATATTTTAAGGAAAATATACTAAAATTAAGAAGAGAAAAAGAGTTTTTTTCTAAAATGTAGGGAAAAAATGGGTAAAAATTGACAAAAAATAACCTAAACGGGGCCCATTCTGTACCAAAAGTTTATGAACAAATTTTCAATTTTTCAATTCTGATGTGTTGCTATGTTATTCATTTTTGAAATGACTTTTAGAATAAGAGATATTTTAATTTTTACAAAAACTAGAGCACTTTATTTTAGTTATTATATAAAATTGCTTAAAAGAACAGTGATTATATTAACATAAGAGTCTGTAAATTTTGTAATAAAACAGTGATTGAAAAATCTAAAGGTTAAAACACTTCTTCTATTATACAGAATATACACAAAAAATGTCAGTTAATTATGTTCAAAACTTTTTGAGCAATCGCTGACCCCGTTTGAGCATTTTCAAAAAACACATTTCGAGTTAAACGCGTTTTAAAGTATGACATCTTGCTTAAAGTAGTGGCATCTGCTTTTACTAAAACACTTGTAGTTTTTGTTCTATTGAACGAAAAATAATAAACTTAGTATTTTTATGAAGCTAATAAGATCGCCAATAAAATAAAATCACAAAAAATTATCAGTTTCGGGAAAATTTCACAATTTTAGGGTATTTATTTATAAAATATTAATATGTGTGCAAAGTTTCAAAGTTAAAAGATAAGAAGAATTTTTGAAAATGTTCCTTGTATGATGTAATTTGCATTTTTGTGTAATTGTGACTTAAAAGTAAACTCTTCTAACTTAAAGTAATGCACTAGTTAACATTGCTTTTGTTCTTAGAACTTACGAGTAAATATTTATACTGCACGAGAAGCAGAAAAAATCCTAGTTTTTTTGCATTAAAAATTGTAAAAATCAATTTACTGACTTTCGTGCAGTGACTCACTTAAACACCAAAAGGACAATTTTGTTATTAAAAGCTTTTATTTAACTTACAATGTATGTATGTATGTATGTATGTATGTATGTATGTATGCATGTATGTATGTATGTATGTATGTATGTATGTATGTATGTATGTATGTATGTATGTATGTATGTATGTATGTATGTATGTATGTATGTATGTATGTATGTATGTATGTATGTATGTATGTATGTATGTATGTATGTATGTATGTATGTATGTATGTAATTTGTTCGGGTGGAATCTTGCAACTCAATTTTGAAGCTGATATCGTCATCGCATTGAGCTGAAATTTTGTATACACGTTTAGTTTGGATGACAATGCATGTTTTGACCATTTATATTCCGATATTGCAATTAATTAAAAAAGATATTAATTAAAAACGTTAAACTAGTTTTGGGCGCCAACTTGGGTATATCTGCATTGTGTTGTAATAATGTTATTGTTACAACAATGACAAAAGTTGGCGTCGAAAATCGGTTTTCAGCCAAACTGGAATTTCATAACGTTGCGTTATTGACTGTATTAATTAACTTTGTCTAAAAAATAATTACATTTCTACAACGTAAAAATATTCTAATTTCTACAACATACGCAATTTTTTTTACAAATTTCTATCTATTTTCTTGGATTTAAATTCAAAACAAAAAAAAGTAGAGCTATTTTTCAAGTAGATTGGTACATTGTATACCTTCTTCAACGCTGCCAAGTTAAACTGAGATGGAGTATTGTAGAAATTCTAACTTTAATCTATGAAGCTCAGACAAAAATAATTATAGAATCGGAAAAAACATTTACTTCGTCCCGATGCGGTATAATGTTTTTCACAAAATAATAATATTTGTATTTCTTACGATTTTTTTTAAATAAGTCAAAATCGATGCGTTTTTATGAAAATAATGTCTAAATTGACGCGCATGATTTTTTTTTTGTTTAAATGAATCTACATTCCGTACTAAAACAGCTCATGATTTGCTCTTTTAGAGTCAGTAATTTAAAAAATAAAATGTCAAAAAAATTTTTTTTTACGATTTTTTAAAAAATACTCAAAATTTTAATATTTAATAACTTCGTCATTTTTGAAGAAAATCTCATAAAATTTTTTTTCGTGTGTAGGATAAAATTACTCAAGATCTGTACGAAGATTGAAAGAATTGCTTACAATTTACGGATTTAAGAAAAAATTGTGTTTTTCGTCTAGTACCCTTCTTGCGAGTATTCATTTAGCTCGACTGTTCGAAAATAACCGGCTAATACCTAGCAACAATGATGCGTTGAATGAGATGAACAGACTAAGAAACCTGTTCAGTGATAACTAAAAAGTAAAAAATAAATTAAAAGTAAAAAAACGTTTTTAAAAAACAAGCTTTTATTTAAACGCGCTTAAAAGAATAAAATAAATTTTTCTTTAAAATTTTTTTGCTATCAACTTATAACGTCATTACACAATTTATATGATATAAAAGCTTGTCGTGAGATTTACCTCTGCAGATAAACAAGTAAATTAAATAACTTGATCTGCAGAGGCGGATTAAGGTAGTTGGAGGCCCCTGGCGGTAAAAGGTTTGAGGCACATGGGCTTAAGGGTTGAAAAACTAAAATAGTGAAAAGAGTCGCTTACTTTAAATTCTCAAAATAAAATTTATTGCTTTAATAAAACTCATCGGCTAAAAAAAATCTTAACTGTGCATAAAAAAATTTTAAACCCTTACCTAAAGGCTTACAGTTTTGCTATACAGTTTGATTTCTCTATTTGGCAAATTCATCAATTATTTTTACCCTATCTATTTTGTCCAAAGCATTTTATTATGTATATAATATGGCCATGTTGTTCAATTTGTCTTTTCACCCATAGTACTTAAATTATTTTTAACACTTTTTAAAACTAAAAAAGATTATTCACCTGATACATTCGATATCGGTATTGTTAAAAATATTTTCCAAAATTTTCCTACTCTAGGATTTTTCTTGCATGTCGATAAATTTCTAGCGGGGGTTTCATTGCATCTTTTTTTTTTCTTTTCATTTCTTGTTTCAAGGTGGCGTGGTTGGTAATCGCTGGCCTTTGCACTCATCAAGTCTGGGGCCCCTACCAGCGCTGGAGGCCGCCAGGTCCGACACCCGCTTAATCCGCCACTGTTGATCTGATTGATTTCAATTTCTTAAAATTTTCAAACTAAGCAAATAAGAGTGCTTTAATCTTGCGACAAGCTTTTATATCATATAAATTGTGTAATGACGTTATAAGTTGATAGTAAAAAAATTTTAAAGAAAAATTTATTTTATTCTTTTTAGCGCGTTTAAATAAAAGCTTGTTTTTAAAAAAGTTTTTTTACTTTTAATTTATTTTAAGCTACCAATAAATTAATTATCGCTTTCTAGTCTTGCTTCACCAATAAAAAGTTACTTTTTTTAATATTTTATTCGATTGAAGCCATTTCTGTAAATAAAGTAGCCCTACAATGTGTGTGACTAACACTGCAAGACTGCGTAGAACAATTAAATATCAAATGAGCTCAGCTGCCGACCACGTCATATAATTGTGCTAATGTGTATTTTGTTTGGTTTCACGAACTTTAAAACACATTGAAAAAAGGAAAGATAATATAAAACCATCAAACGGGGCTGTTCTGATTATTTTGAATGATAATATAATCCATTTGTTTGTAAAATTCAGGGTACTTTCGTATGGTATTACTGACCAATTTCATCAAATCAAAAGACATCGTTCAAAGCTAACATCGCGAATAATAGCAGCCAAAGATTATTCCACACAGACTCTTTTTACTTTTATAATTACTCAAATAAACAAAAGGATATCCAAATGAATGATAATATCTCAAAATTATAAAAAAAAATTAAGTACATATTAAGTTTAACCAGCATCGGTTACGTATTACAATTCTTTTCTCCAACTGAAAAACATAGAATAATACAAAAGATGCCAACGTAAGTAACATAACTTTAACAACAGATGACTGTCAACCAGCAAATAAATTAAATAATCATGAATTATTCAATTTCAGGAATTATTCGATTAAAGCAGACGATAATAGTATGGAAAATAATTTTCTACTGAAACAATATCTTTAACTACAATAACATTTAAATAGTCGATTAAAATGGTTCAAAATAAAGAAAATATATTTAAATAGAACTATATATAAATATTTTACAATACGAAATAGTCAAGTATTTGCGAATAAGGTAATTGTGTTTGTACATGCGGGTGGGAATACACACAATTTCCGCTATTGGTTGCCTATCGTGGCATTTGGTGACGTCTTTTCATTTAATGAATCGGTCGACAGTATAATTCTAGTATAATTCACACCTTTGGCGATGTAGAATAAAAAAAAAAGGGACAAATTGTATTAATTGTTCATTTTAATGTATTGAGCTTTTTTCAATCCAACAGCATGGTTCATCAAATTGATAAAAAATATAAATAAATATTCGATCCAGCCCCATTTGGTTCGAGCAAATTTTACCTTTAAAATATCTTCGCATAAGCAATTTCATTTTAATAGCAGTATATTAGCAGTGAATTTTTTTTTAATTTAGAAAAAAAGTATGCTCTGAATTTATTTTAAGTTAAATATTACTCAGTACGAACGTAAGTATAAAATGAATTAATTTTTGTAATAGATACATAAGAAAAAAAATATTATAAAAGGGTACAATTAAAGAGGAATAGACTACCCTTCCCAACTCTCACTGCAACATTTATACACTCACTTCCGAAAGTTAAGCCCGAAGATGTAAAATGCAAAAAAATCAACAAATACTACTTTGATTGACACAAAATTTGCCAGTAAAGTAGCATATACAGTTACTCCCAAAATTGAGGGTACACCTACTTTTAAAACGGGAATTAATGTTTAGAATGAAAAAAATATATTAAATGAAGGAAATAATTAAAACCTTCAAGCATAGATGCGTTTATTAGATCATAATTCATTATTTTGAATGATAAAACAAAATATTTGATAGTTTAAACATATTTATAATAACTTATAAAGAAAATTAACATAAATCAATAGCTACAAAATTGAGAGTACATGCATCTATTTTCTTGCATAAATCATGAATAATAAAGAGTTAATATTTAGTAGCATAACCTTTTGCTGATATAACAGCTTCCAATCGCCGAGGCATCGATTCCACAAGATGTCTAGTGGTCTCGGGAGCAATATTCAGCCATTCTTCTTGCAATACCGATTTCAATTGTTCCTTGCTTGTAATTTGATGTTTTTGCACAGCTCTCTCAAGGTGGGACCACAGATTCTCGATAACATTTAAGTCGGGAGACTGTGGAGGTGTATTAAGTCGATTCTGACAATGATAAAGCAGCCATTCTTTTACAACAAATGCAGTGTGCTTGGGGTCATTGTCTTGTTGGAATATGAAATTCAACCCCAGTCCCAATTTATCAGAACTTTCTTTCAAATTATTTTGCAGTATAATAAGATAAGCCATCTTGTGCATGATTCCATCAATGAATACTAGCTTTCCCACCCCCGAAGTAGCCATACACCCCCAAACCATCACCGACCCTCCTCCGTGCTTCACAGTAGGAATTGTGTGTTTTGGGTTGTGTGAGGTATTTGGCTTACGCCACACCATACGACGACCGTCACTGCCGAAGATGTTGAACTTACTCTTATCGCTGAAAATGACTTCGTTCCAAAACTGTTGAGGCTTTAAAATGTGTTCTTTAGTGAATTTCAATCGCTTGACTCTATTCCTCTTACCAATTAAGGGCTTTTTTCGAGCTACTCTACCATTATAGCCAGCCTTTCTTAGGACTCTTCGTACCGTTTCTGCAGAAACAGATCGACCTAAGGTATTAGAGGTACTGGCTGCAATTTTAGGAGCACTAATTTTAGGTTCAATCTTCCCTTGATGTATAACTCTTCACTCGGTTATAGAGTTCATAATTTTCTTTCTCCCTCTTCCTTCTGTATTTGCCAGCATACCAGTCTTTTTAAATTTTTGTATTATTTTTGGATGCAATTAACACTTCGTCCAACTACTTTAGAAATAATCCGCAGGGATTTACCTTCATTTGACAGTTCAATAACAAGTATTCTCTCTTCGATCGTCGTTTCCTTCCGATTCTCCATTTTAATCAAGATATCAAATTACAAACACAAATTTGTTATCAGATAGCCTTTGAAAGCCTTTCTTTATCATAGATCTATTATCAAATTTCTATTAAAAAAATTACTGGTAGTTTTGCATAGTGATTAAAGAAGTGTACCCTCAATTTTGTGACATTAAAATAGTGTAGTTTTTCTTTCGAACCTTCATATTTTTGTTTCAATCAATTTCCATATCTTACATTTAATGTTATTTGGAAGAGTAATGTATGCATTTTGAATGTACAAAAGTGCGTTAACATAGCGCATTAATTTCTACACCTGGTGATCCAATGGTGAATTCGGAATTAAGTGTACTCTCAATTTTGGGAGTCACTGTATATTTTTACATAAAACAAAATCAATAATTATATACAGAAATGAAAACAATATTAAATTTTTGTGAGTTATCAGATAATGTCATTCTGAAGACTTAAGCAGAATTACATATAAAGTGAAAATAAACAGCATAAAATAAAAAAGGACATTAATAGGGTATGTGATCTCCCCTCATCTGTATGCAAAGTTTACACCTTCTGGCCATGCTTTCAATTAGGTGGTCAACCACCGCAGAATTAAGCAATCGCCATTCTTCTTATAGAGCAGTTTCCAGCTCAATAAGAGTGGCTGGAGGTGGGAAACGTGAAGATACAGCACGGCCGAGAGTATCTCAAAGAATTTCAATGGGATTAAGGTCGGGCGAATAGGCTGACCCAGCCATACGCGCAATCCCTTCACTCTCCAGGTAGTCATCGACGATGTCAGCTCTATGGGGACGTGCGTTATCGTCTATTAAAACAAAAGTAGCGCCAACTGCTGCAGCGTAAATCTCACAATGGGTTCTAGGACTTCATATCGATACCGGACAGCCGTCACAGAACCCGTTTAAAGATGTGCAGGTCGGTGCAGTATCCTAATGAAATCCCTGCCCACACCATAATGCCTCGGAATGCGTGATGTTCGGTGATATTTTGGGGCTGATTGCGTGTTCCTTGTTTACGCCATATTCTTATACGCTTGTCATATGGCTCCAGAGCAAATCTTGACTCATCAGTAAATATGACATTGCCCCAGTCAGACACAGTCCAAATGCCATTTTCCCGGCACCACTTTAATCGTGTCCCTCTTGATTGGACGGATAGAGGAACACAAACTCGAGGTACCGGGCATACAGTCCATTCATATGTAATCTTCGGCGTACAGTAGCTGCAGATGTAGCATTACCACTGGACGCTGTAAATATAGATGTCACACGTGTGGAGGTCGCTCTGCGATTCCGCTTGGCTACAATAGCAGTATATCGATCTTCCGCGGGGGGTTGTAACCCTTGGGCGACTGCCTACTGGCCTTCGGAGAACTGTCTGTGTGGTTTGGAATTGTTTCCATAAACGTAAAATTACAGAATGATGAACGCCGAAGAAAAGAGCAACATCTGTGGTCGACTGTCCTGCTTCAATGCGCCCCACAGCACGTCAGCGCTCACAATCTTCCATTCGTTTTCTGGAAGTCATAGAAACACGTATGTCTTGAAAACAAATTGTACGAAAGTTTTAAACACCTTCTATCAGCACTTACAATCAACTTCTGTAACCCTTCATAAAGCTGGCTACTTATAAGACTGCCGTTTTTGCATATTTCTTGACATGAAAGCACGATTGGCTGTTACCTAACATATTTGCATACTTCCATCTACCTCTGCAGCGTATTGCATCCTCTTCAATTCTGATTGGCTTCCGGAAACTAACATTTTCCTCTCCATGCTTAACTTTTGGAAGTGAGTGTATCTTTCAGAATTTCATGCCGGATCTCAAATGTACATAGAATGCTTTTAAAATTTAATTTCAAAATTTAATTTTTCCTTTTTATTTAAACTTATTCTGGAAAATAATTTAGCAATTTAAATATTTTATTGATTAAGATATGAAGGTAAACAACGGTCTAATTGCCGTAGTTTTTATTGCAAATTTGTAGAATCCAAATGCAATGATTTGATTATTAAAATGTTAATTTATTTAATGAGAAGTAATTAAAAGAATTATTAGAAATATGTTCGTAGAATTCTTTTTAAATTAACAATTAAAATTTGAGTATATTATTAGATTAGATTTGATTTTTAGTAACTTCGTATTTTGAAGTTTCATTGGGGCTATTGACAACATACTTTGGGATAAGTACATTATTAGAAATTTCCGATAAATTTCCCCATCAAATATTTTCTAAAAAAACAATAGGGATTGGAACGAAATATTATTTTAAGTTTTCAAAATAATTTGAAGATAAGGGTTATTTTTGAATTTCGAGAGAAAGAAAGAAAAATGCACAATTTTATTATTATATTTTCAAAATTTTATAATAATTAGTTCAAATAAAATTTGAGTATTTTTACAACAAGATTAAAATTATTTTGAATGTTTCGGATTCATTTTTACCACATAATCATAAAGTTGTGAGATAGCAAATTTATGGCAGTGGTATAGCAAAGATTAAATTTAATATTTCACACAGCTTCTATGTAAAATGTTAGAATAAATTTAATACTTTTTTATGTTAAAATTTTAGACATTAATAAATGAATCACTTTTGAAGGGAAATTTCAAAAAATATAAATATACAAGAGAATAACATTTACGAATAACTAAAAAAGTACACTAGAATGGAAAAAGCCCTTTCAAATAATAACTGGAAAAATTACTGTGAAGTACTTCAGGAATCGATATTTAAATGTTCCGAACACACCTTCTTTTTATTTTTAATGAATGTTAAGTATCTGTAGAAATTCAAATTATTCATTAATAAATTATTTTACTAATTTAAAAACAATTGCAACTATTTTTTCCAAAATTTTTCAATTTGAGTTCCTAGAATCCATATGTCACCAAAATTTATGTTCCTTCAATACAGTTAGCAAACAATTTTTCAAAGTGTAAACTTTTAAGCTGCTGTTTCTTTTTCGATTCCTACTATTAGCTCACACTCTCTCTCTAATTATATATATGTATTTATCTTGTTCAAATTTTCAATCGTTCATAAAAAAATTTCTATTCATCCAATCAAACTCAAATTAATTTTTTAAAACTTGTAGTGGATGACACTTGATGTTAATATAGTTTTTTCAAATATTAATTCATTAATTACCGGTTAATTAATTAAATTAAGTTAAATACTGGTTTTTGATGCCAACTTAGATTTATGTAGATCGTTGCAACAATGTAACTGTTAAAACAATGACAAAAGTTGGCGTCAAAAACCGGTTTTTCAGCCAAACCGGTGTGCATTGTTACAACAATGCAGACAAATCATGCTGTTTTTTCACACACACACAATTCCTGCTATTAGTTATCTCATATTCATATATATATATATATATATATATATATATATATTATATATATATATATATATATATATATCGAATATTTGCTTAATTATAATTGTGTGATTTATTTTATATATATATATATATATTGATTATTGATATATTGTTGAAATTTTCAATCGTTACTAAAATACTTTCTATTCATCCATTCAAAGTAAGAGTTGACTTAAATTTTTTGTGTATTACTTGCTTGGTTTGCTTTAAGGTATCCGAACACGTTGAAAATGACCCAATTCAGTCAAGACAGATATTTTTGTTTTTTATTTTATTGAATAGAGCTATCTTTTGACTTGACGAAACATACTTTGTTTTGTTTCTACGATACCTAGAGGCCATGTTACAATTAATTTTATTAAGTTAGAAAAACCGGAAGTGGGTTTTTGATCTACCAGAAATGGGCATTTAAATGGCTTAAAATCTATCATGGCGAGTCTGATAACTCAAAATATGAGGAATGCTATGAGGAATATGTTCTATAAAACTTTTTGAACCTGATATTGATGTTGTTTTCTAGAAAATGTACTAATATATTTCTTATTGTATGAATACTTTTTGAGTTATGGCTAGTTATTTAAATAATAGTCTCATAAAAAACGTAACATTTCTTATAATGTTTACTCAATTACCTCTAATATTTTCAAATTTTAATAAAAAAATTAAATTTTAGTACATTTTCTAGATAAATGCACCTAATTTGTTTTAGTAATACTTTTACTAATATATGTTTATTACTTTTTTCTCTAACTGCTTTGAAGTTTTTCAAAAATAGTGCTAAAATTTCACTTATAATTGTGATGTTTGTAAAATTCGGGTAATTTATTTTAAATTTTGATAGTTAAATAGTAATAGTAGTTAGTATTGAGTCCTAAAAGAGCATTTATAATGCTTTAGCATGCTATTTTGTAAAAAAGTACTCCGAACGTGTTCGGATACCTTATTAGTATATCGACAGTGTGCATAATTGAAATCATACTTAAAATAGATTGCAGAGCTTTGTTTTCCATTTTGCAAGAATTAAGTATCGTGAACAATTGTAGCAGTGATTTTATATTTAATTTGATATAATGATCAAATGTGGGATTTTAGATGATAGAAGAATAGAAGAGAGACACTATAAAGCTGCACGAGTGTTATTGGCGACACAGACCTCTTAATAAGTCAAGTGACGAGAACAATATGTGTATGAGCTCTGGCACCCTCTCTCAAACTTCGCACCACAACAGAGGGAGGACGTCTGAGCCTCGACATATTTAATGTGCATCGGTCCCCTCCCCGCGTTGGTTCTTCAGCGGTACTAGGCTTGAACTCATGACATTCCAGTCTTGAGTCCATGGTCTTGACCACTGGACTACTACGGCCACTGGAACAGTTGAAGCAGCATCCATGTCTACAATAATTATTCTCTTATAATTTTCTTTTTAGAATGAAATTAAACAATTTTTGAATGGCAAGCTCATTTTAAAATACTTTTTACAATACATCTTAAAATGAACTATAAAAAAATTTATTTTAATTACAAAAGAAAATACCTTTTTCATTTGAAAGTTTTAATATAATGCGTCTTATGTTAGTATCCGACATTTTTCAAATGACTAAAATGCAATTTCTTCGTATTTTCTAACAAAAATAACTCAGTGTTCTTGAATTTTAAAAATGTAAAATACAGAACTTTCTATAACAACTAATATAATAATTTTCTCATAATACAAAAGAGACAAAATAATAGCATAAGAGATCAAAGAGAAATGTATTATTTAGAGCAATAACGCCCTTTGTCTATAGTAAAATAAAGATGCGATGTTATTTTTTGCAACAAATTTTTTTTTACCAATATTTTTTTCATTGTATGCAATATTATAATAACAATGGATTAATTTAGAAAGCTTTTTCGAATTTTAATATCAAATGATTAGAAATTTAAATGCAACTAAGGACTGATTCACCCTAATGTAAGAAAAAAGAAACAGGTTATGCAATTTTTTTTTACTATTATCTGTCTGTCCTATTCTCTGTTAACTTAAAACTTTTTTTTATTTGCAAGCCTTCTCCATTTTCTTGCAATGACAAATTCGAAAAAAAAATATTTTTCTTTTTTTAAGAATTGCTTTTGAAATATATATACAGTGGACCACAAAAGTGTTCGTACACTTGCAATTTCCGATAAAATGTAATGTTTTCCACTAATAAAAAGTAATATTTTTGAATTGTAATTTTTTTATGATATCTGCAACTTGTTCTTAATTGAATGACTTAATCAATTTTTTGAAAATAGTATAAATATTATTTTTAAAAATTAATAATCAAAAAGCTATTGAAGAATTACGCCACAAAAGTCTTGGTACACTTAACAAAAATCTCAACATAGCTTTAAATATTGTATTTTTTTTCTTACTTTAGTACTTGGAATATCTTTTAGTGTCTACAACAACTTTTAAACGTCTTGGTATAGATTTAATCATTTTTTTTATTTGCAAGCCTTCTCTATTTTTTTGAAATTAATGAAACAAAAATATTTTTCTTTAAGAAATGCTTTTGAAATATATATATATATATATATATATATATTTAATTCTACTGAATTATAAGGATTTTTTTTTACATGAGAAATGCCCATTTTTGTAATAAGAATTATTTTCATTTTATATCTGTTAGCCACTTAATGTATTTGCAAAACACAAAACAAAATGATTTCTGTGTATAATATTTCCATTCCTGGTAGCTATCAATCGGTAGTCACATGACCTGGATTGTTTTTAGAAACGTGATACATTTTTTCTTTTGAGCATTAAAACAATACATTAGTTTTGTTAAAGAATGAAAATGATTCCTCCCCAAATACATGCACACAAACACTAAAAGTGCTACATTACTAAAAAACATCATTTAATTATCACAGTGATCGGGGGGGGGGAGAAGCTAAATTATGATAACGTTACTAAAATTATACTGTACAATAAAAACAATCGATCCAAAAAATTGGTCATGATATTCTAAAAATTTATTTCCAATTTCGCTTTTAAAAGTTTTAATATTTTGAACTGTAACCATGAAGCAACTAGAAAATGATTCACCAAAATTCTCTTTCTATGTGTCAATCCAATTAAGAATTTAAAATTAAGAACTAAAAAAGCTAAAGAAAAGGAACACTACAAAAAAAAAATGATACACTTCAAAGCATATTCACAAAATTTGACGTAGAATTAAATGGACATATTTATTATTAATTTTGAAACATATAAGAGAAAAATAATTTAATGCTTTGTTTTCCCCCTACATTTCGAGAGATCGTTATCAATAGTAATTTCTGACAGTCAATTTAAATTTACCATTTAAAAATATTGCAAAATTTATAATATCCGATCAATATCATTGTATGATTATATAATATGAAAAATATACTGACAAACTTTCTAATGCAATTCTATTCCTTCGATGAATAGACACGCATTAAATAATTATAATTCTTCAGATGGACATTTTTGGATGCTTAGTTAAGCTAACTCACCACGTTTAGAACCATGATTTGGAAAAATTTATAATATCCGATCCATATCATTGTATGATTATATAATATGAAAAATATACTGACAAACTTTCTAATGCAATTCTATTCCTTCGATGAATAGACACGCATTAAATAATTATAATTCTTCAGATGGACATTTTTGGATGCTTAGTTAAGCTAACTCACCACGTTTAGAACCATGATTTGGAAAAATTTATAATATCCGATCCATATCATTGTATGATTATATAATATGAAAAATATACTGACAAACTTTCTAATGCAATTCTATTCCTTCGATGTGAATAGACATGTATTAAATAACTATAGTTCTTCAGATGGACATTTTTGGATGCTTAGTTAAGCTAACTTACCACGTTTAGAATCATGATTTGGAAAAAGCCCTTAAATGGATAATTGTTTAGATATATAGTGTCAGTTGAATTAGAATATACATATAAAATTGTCTTAAAAATATTATTACGAGAATAAAATTATCCAAATGCAATTTTTTGGGATAAAAATAAAGAGAGAATGTGACATTTTTTTTATGAATAAATTCTTTTGATGAATTTTTGTAACAGTAAAATTCTGCCTATAAATAGCTACGGTTTCTATAACGGGTTTGAAATAAAAATTTTGAAAAATTCACATCATTTTCAGAGTTATGATCCGATGAAATATCAATAAGTGGCTTTTTGTTAAAATTTCTTTATTCTGATCTATTAAAATAGTAATAAATCCACTCTTAAGTGATGTATTTCAAAAATCCTAGTTCAGCCCCCGTATAGAAGTCCTAGCTGTAGAGAGGGAAAATATTATTTATAGAGAAAAGTTTTTCATAAAAGCCGTTTTCTTTGAAAGGGGTGCAATTCCATTTTATATTATATAAGGAGAAATTTACCACTTTCAAAGTATAATTATATTTGTACTTTCATTCACTACGTAAATTTATGTTGACAAAATGATGAAAATTTTGAACAATTTTTTGAGGGACTGTTCATAAATACAAAGCTCATAGCAGATTCCATTCAATGTTATAATTAACTCAATTTTTGTCAAAAATGGACATACACACCTTTAAAAAAACGGCTCATGTGTTAATTTTTCTTCATTTTTTTACCAAAAAAAAAAAAATGCATTTAAAAAGTTTTTTCATGTAATGACATTTATAAAACTATTTTATACGTATATGTTAGTTTAACTGGCATTAAATATAAAAATTTATATATCAATTTACTCGTATAAGCATTTTCCGAACATATAGGCAGTCATATTAATTGTACAAAAATTAACATTCAATTAAAGTATCAGAATACGTTCAGAGTACTTTTTAACATAATAGCATACGAAAACATTATAAATGCTCTTTTAGGACTTAATACCAATAAATATCACTATTTAACTATCAATATTTAAAATAAAAATTACCTGAATTTTACAAAAACCACATTTATAAGTGAAATTTTAGCACTATTTTTGAAAAACTTGAAAGCAGTTAGAGAAAAAAGTAATAAACATAGATTAGTAAAAGTATTACTAAAACAAATTAGATACATTTATTTAGAAAATGTACCAAAATTTTAATTTTTTATTAAAATTTGAAAATTTTAGAGCTGATTGAGTAAACATTATAAGAAATGTTACACTCTTTATAAGACCATGTTTTAAATAACTAGCCATAACTCAAAAAGTATTCATACAATAAGAAATATTTGAGTACATTCTCTAAAAAAACATCAATATCAGGTTCAAAAAGTTTTATAGAAATACATTCCTCATATTTTGAGACTCGCCATGATAGATTTTGAGCCATTTAAATTCTGGTAGATCAAACACCCACTTCCGGTTTTTCTAACTTAATAAAATTAATTGTAACATGGCCTCTAAGTAGCGTAGAAATAAAACAAAGTATGTTTTGTAAAGTCAAAAGATTAAAATAAAAAACAACAATATCTGTCTTGATTGAATTGGGTCATTTTCAACGTGTTCGATACCTTAAATACCTGAAAATAATTATATACTTTTCTCCAAAATTATTACAGTATTGGTGATTAGGTCCAATTAAAAGAAAAGAGCGTTTATATTTCTACTAAAAAACATTGAAATGATTGCTAGTACAGAAAGACGAAAACATTCAACTTACTAAATAAACCAGAAACAACAATTCGTAATTTTCTAGTAAGGCTGCCACTAAGTGTGGAAAATAGATTAAAACATATTTAATGGGTAAGTTTTACTTCCTATTAAGCGTTTAGTAGTATACCAGGAATTAATTTATTGGCTATCCTCTTACTAACATGAACAGGGTAGGGAGCAGTGATTGGGTAGAAAAAATTAACGAGATTCCATTAAGAGAAAAAGGGGCGTGTCTTGTTTTTATCAAGTGTCGCTCTTCTGGTTGTTTGACTAGAATGTCCACAACTTCCTCGACTTTATCTTTATTGACATTCGGAAGATAAAATGCAGGTATAGACTCACCTCGAACCCTTTCGAGAGAGAAATGGTTAGTTATGAACTGGCCCCTAAAGGTAACTGAATCTTGAAAGTTTAGATGACTGAGTAGTAGAACTAGCTTAAGGTGGCGACAACTTTTTTTTTATTTTTAAAAAAAGCAGATATGGGCATTTTTTTGTTATTTTTAGATTTGTTGAGTGCATTTTAAGAAAAATGTGCTAAATTAAGAAGAGAAAAAGAAATTATTATTACTAAAATGGGAAGAAATAGGTAAAAATGGACAAAAAATAGCATACACGCGGCCCATTCTGCACCAAAGGTTTAGGAACAAATTTTCAATTGTTTCAATCTAATGTGTCGCTATAGTATTCAATTTTGAAATGCCTTTAGGATAAGATATATACAGGGTGTTTCATAAATGATGGGAGTAACTTTAAGGGGCGATAGTACACATCAAGACGAGTAATAGTAAATAGGAAACCAAGTGTCCCAAACGTCTTCCGAAGGAGAAAGGCGCCATCAAAGTTTAGGGTCCTAAATTTCAAATGATGATAAAAAACGGAAAAATAGATCGATTCATTTGCAGTTTTCACAAAATCATTCTTTAAATTAGTATTTTCTTTAAAAAAAGTTTTAAAGACAAAGTTAAAAAATGCCGTTAGAGGGCGCTCTAGACTTTGGAGTACGAACAACTACCTTTTACCAGTATTTTTTAAATTTTGTTAAATGTTTACAAAAGCTTAGATTTTAACTTGAATTTTGAGCGCAAAATTGAAACCATCGGGAGCGGTTAAGTAGCACAAATGTAACCGCGTTCAGGGGAGGAAAATTGAAATGCTCGTATGTAATGATCAAAATAAAAACGATAAAGCAAACTTTAAGAGGCGATAGTACAACACCAAAACAAGCAACATTCATCAAAGAAATCATACTCGTAATTTTAACCCGAAGGTGATAGAGGGCGCTGAAACAGATTTCGTTTTAAGAGACAAAAAAGGAAACAAAGAACATTTACGTTATAAAAAAAGTTTTAATTAGAAATGATTACAATAGCTGTTCGAAACACTGACAATTAGAGGCGATGCATGCGGTACAACGGCGAAGAAGGGATCCACAAACCCTCTGAAACACGCCAGGAGTATCGCGCACCTCTCCTGCAGCTGCCGAAAGTCAGGCGACGAGTTCTTCTGCAGATTCGATAGGAGTCTCATACATAAGACTCTTCAGGTGTCTCCACAAAAATAAATCCAGGCATGAAAGATCGGGCGATCACGCAGGCCAAGGGATGGGAAACTTTTTTTCCGTACAAAAATCATCGCGCCTCTGCACTATTCCCATTTGCAGTTCCGTAGATGAAGTGCATATCAGCCTTTTCTTGATAAGTGAAGGCAACATCTTTCGTTACGTTTGTACCGTGATTTACACTTGCACACTCGGGTCAGTGGCTTTTATCTTTAATACCAATTTGCATATGCGTTCTTCTTCTTCCCTATATCACAATTTATATATATAATGTTTTTCTTCCAGAAACTTGCAGCTATAATGCTTGCATGGATAAAATTTGAAGATGCTCTAACACGTTTGCGATTGAATTCAAATCATGCAATTTTCTAATCAAAGTTGATTGTTTTTTCTGTGTGTACTATCGCCTCTTAAAGTTTGCTTTAATCGTTTTTTATTTTGATCATTACATACGAGCATTTCAATTCCCCCCCCTGAACGCGGTTACATTTGCGCCACTTATCCGTCCCGATGGTTTCAATTTTGCGCTCAAAATTCAAGTTAAATTTAAGCTTTTGTAAACATTTAACAAATTTAAAAAATACTGGTAAAAAGTAGTTGTTTAGTACTTTAAAAGTCTAGAGTGCCCTCTAACTGCATTTTTTTAACTTCGTCTTTCAAACTTTTTTTTAAGAAAATACTAATTTAAAGATTGATTTTTCGTGAAAACCGCAAATGAATCGATCCATTTTTCCGTTTTTATCATCATTGAATTTAGGACCCTAAACTTTGATGGGCTTTCTCCTTCGGAAGACGTTTGGGACACTTGGTTTCCTATTTACTATTACTCGTCTTGATGTGTACTATCACCCCTTAAAGTTACTCCCATCATTTATGAAACACCCTGTATATATATA